>JADRCD010160354.1:0-22115 GCA_019843815.1 Montemys delectorum | reverse complement strand
CTTTCTTTCTTTCTTTCTTTCTTTCTTTCTTTCTTTCTTTCTTTCTTTCTTTCTTTAATTATTCATTTTACATTCCCAATAGCAGCCCCCTCTCCCATCCTAGTCTCCCCTCACTCAGCCCCTCCACCAATCCCCACTCCTTTTCCCCTCTGAAAAGGGAGAGGTCCCCCCTGGGTACCAACCCCCCTTGGTACCTCAAGTCACTTCAGGACTAGGCACATCCTCTTCCATTGAGGCCAGACAAGGAAGCCCACTTAGGGGAACAAGATCCACAGGCAAGCAACAAAGTCAGGGTAAGCCACCGTTTCAGTGGTTGGGGGCAGCATGAAGACCAAGCTGCACATCAGCTACATATGTGCAGGGGTGGGGGGAGTCCTAGGTCCAGGCTATATATCTCTTTTGTTGGTAGTTTAGTCTCTGGGAGCCCCCAAGGGGAGAACACAGTCATCTTAAAACAATTTTTGGGGGGGGAGGGGTTGTGTCTGGATTGCATCCCAAGTCTTCTTCAGCCAGGCATTGTAAATCGTGTCTGTGTGCTATGGTCAAGCTTATAACAATATTTCCTTTCCTACTCGATTTGCTCAGCTTTGGACACAAGCAGTGAGCAAGCTTTTAGGTAAGCACACCAGTGAGGGGTGTCTGATCCCATGGACCAGTGAGGGATGCCAGATCCTGTGCAGAGCCTGCAAGAGGCTGATGCTGGGAGAAAAGAGGACCTGTCAGAGAATTAAGGAAGTTTGGTGGACCCATCTTTCTTTCTGTAGAGTTGAAGAACAAAACTGCAGCTTTGACCCTTCCCCGAGTCTTATCCTGCCCCAGGCATTTAGAATAGGTATATTTCTTATGCATACCTCTGTCCTAAACTCTTGGGCTTTACCCGAACTCCCTGTCGCTGATCTCCATCCTATTCTGAGCTCCTGCCCCTCATTCAACTGTGTTGCCCTGGGCTTCGTATTCCTGCATTCATCATTGGCATTAATGGGAGCAGGCCACATTTTATTCTCTAACTACACAGAGACAGAAAGTACCTGCGTGGCCTTCACCACAGAATGTATTTTTAGATGACTCGCAGATGTGGCTTTTCTTCTTCTTCTTTTTTTTTCCCCTTCCTCAAACTCCTAGAATTATTCTTGGAAGCAGCCCCCCTGCTGATGATTTTATTTCTCTTTTTGGCTGTGTTTAAGGAGAGATGCTGTGCAGAGTCTCTCATTATCTGCTTAAGGATAAGGAAGGACATGCAGTTCAGCTCTGAGGAAGAACACCGAGTTCATGTGGAATGCCTTGGTGAAACCCTAGTTGGCTCCAGTTGAGGAATTTTTTTGACGAATTTGAGCCTCTCTACCTGGGCCTTCTGGGTATGGATTTGAGGATCTTTCCTTGCTTTGTTGAATCATTTGTTTTGAGACTAGGTCTCATGTATCTCATGATGTCTAGGATGAGTCTAGGATGACCTGAACTGTCTGATTCTCTTGCTTCTACCTCCAGAGTGCTGGGATTACAGGCATAGGACACCATGTCTATTTTATATTGTGATGGAGATTCATGCCAGAACTTTGTGCAACTGAGGCCCTTGAATTTAAACTGAATACCCGCATCCAGGATCTGAATCCATTAAAACAAAACAAAACAAAACAAAACACCACTGCCACCGCTACCAACAACAACAACTTTGATGGCTCCTGTACCAAAGGCCAGGTAGCCAACTTTGCATAATAAGGCCTTCATTATTAACTGTATCCAGGTTTCAGGTCTCCATGCAACAGCACATGTACTCTGCACCCCATACAACCATCTGTTCCACCTCCCCCAAAACTGGCCACACAGATCTGTGCTTTCCTTGCACAAATGGGTTCCTCTGGCGCCATTTCAGTCTCCTGTGCATAGGCGTCTCCCATATTGAGCTCTTGATGTCCCTCTGCATTTAGTCTTCTGGAAAGAAGGAGCAAAGTCCTGAGCAAATGTGTTTTGTTGACATGGACATGGTCACGTCAGGGATCCCAGTGGCTCTGTGACTCCCGTGGCACTCCTCCATGGGGGAGGTAAAGCCTTTTAGGTTGGATCGTGCATGTTGACCGTGTGTGTGTGTGTGTGTGTGTGTGTGTGTGTGTGTGTGTGTGTGTGTAGAGTAAGTGTTCGCTGTTGCCTTAGTCCTCTCGGATAGTCATAGCCTGAAGACTACTCCCTTATAGAGACCAGTCCTAGCAGGATTAAGTGAGCCTGCCTCCTTGTTCAGCTATTAGCCCTGCCTCTCCTGTTCAGGAGATGTAGTCACCCCTTCTCCCTCTTCAACTGTATATAATAAACACACGGAGCTTCTGCATATAGTGGTTTCTCCATCAGCGAGCCTAGACCACTTGACCCCCACTTTTTGTGTGTTTGTAGTTTCTTCAGTGTATGTCTTAATTCACTTGTCACCCACAGTCAGGGTTCCTGGGCCCAAGCCATGCAGTGACACCTCCTTCCACCTTCCTCTGGGACATCGTCAGAATTAATTTTAATTATTTGCTCGTGTTTACATTCATCAGTTGACTATGGGTCCCACGAAAGGTTCTCACTGGTAAAAGTGTGGCAAGCAGGTAGCTGAGGGATAAAATGAGTAGTTCTGGAAGGGTGATTTTTCCCTTGGACACTAGAAGAGGCTGGTAGTTTAAAAACCAATGATCAAACAAGCAAACAACAGCAAAGTAAACCCCAAACCCAAAAACCAAACCAAACCAGGCACAAGGTCTATAGGCTTGAATGTTTCACAAGGGACTTAGACCTTCTGTCCTTGCCAGCTCTCTGCTGACCAAAGGAGTTCTTTGGGAGGCTGATCGTGCTGTTCCTGGTAGCCAGCTAGCTAAAGGAAGCTGTCTATCAGTGAATGTTTTGTCTGTTTCTCTCTCTCTCTCTTTCTGTCTCTCTATCTATCTCTGCCTCTCTCTGTGTCTCTCTATCACTGTCTCCCTCTTTCTGTGTGTAGGTGTGTGTGATGAAAATTTATAGGTAAGCTGGGATGGTTATACTGTGGAAATCCTCCTTCCTCACATCACTTCATTCCCTTCTTGCCTTTTGCCTTCTGACAGCAGTTTTAGAGGCGGCCGGGTCTTTCATATCCACCCTTTCCACTGAAAGCTGTGAGACATCTTTTTGGAAGCAGGTGGGGTATAAATAATAAATGAGATGAACATGTGATATGGCAACTCTAACGATGCCTCCCTGCCTGCTACAGCAGGCAGCTTCTCCCTGTCACGGCTGTGCCTTCTTCCTGCCCCGCTCCCCAATCCCCGCTCCCTGCTGCAGACATACACCCTGGATTCTGGGTCACATTTAGGAGTTGACAAACCTTGTTTCTCTTTATATCAGCACAGATGAGAGCCCAGGAAGAGAATCTTTGCTCGTGCCCTCTTTTTTCACGTTCTCTTGAAAATGTCAGGACGTAGTTCTGTGCATGCAATAATTTTACCTATGCTGTGGACACATAGTGCCCAATGCCTGCCAGGTACTTTAAGACTCTTAGATAGGATGTTGAAAAAAGCAGGAAAATCAGAAAAAGGTTAAGAAGATACCACCATACCACCAACATACCACCTCTGGCCACACAATTTTATATACAGTTTCAAGTGGATCCTTAGCTTGAGTTTAAAAAGTTATTTTTTTATAGACTGGCTTAAGGGAGATGCTGTCGTGCAGGTGAGCAAATATACTATACATCAAATCCAAGATGATCAAAAGAAAGAACGCGGCAGCTTGTATTTACTTGCTTGTAAACCACTAAAGTTTTTAAAAGCACAGTATTGACATAAATGTACCTATTGATCAGTAGATAGAGTAAGAAGGAAAAAAAGATCTAAGAAAGTCTTTAAAAATCTTATAATATACCCGATGATCTCCTTTAGGGATCATGCACAGGAGCAAAATCATTCCCAGTAAGACAGAGCAGTGATGTCCAACAGGGATGGTTTTATCCCCAGGGGTCATTTGGACGTGCGTCCTGGACAGTAGTTTTGTAGTCACAACTTGGATGCAGGTGCTACTGAACGTAATGAACAGAGATGACAGGATGTTGCTAACGTTTTTTGTGATGCACAGGGTTAGTTGGCACAACAAAGAGCTGGCTGCTTCCAATGTCAATAACAATGAGGCTAAGAAACCACGATAGAAAGGACCGAGCACGGATGTAGATCTTGCTCAGCAGTGAGATTTTAAGGAAATGATGTTAGGGTCTGAGCCAGTGGAGATGAGCCTGGACCACAGTCAGTAATCTGGACATGAAGCTGAGAGAAAAGAAACCATTGGGAGAAACAGAGAAAAGTGGGGCCAAATCTGTTCTCTCATGCTCCACCCTTGAGGCTGTGGGGGAGCTGTTGGCAATGCTGTGCAACACAGATGCCAGTGTGCAGTAGGCTTAGTACTCAGACAAGGAGCAGCAGGCCTGGGTGCTGTCCCAGCCAGAAGCCCACAGGAGCTGGCTCAGCACTGTGCACCCTACAGTGACCTTCAAAGCACAGCTGCGTCGTGACCGACTTCCAGATTTTTCCTGAACTGTTTCTTCCTGGAATCACACAAAGAAGAGGATTTTGGAAAAGGGCGATGTAGCTCAGCTGAGGTGACAGAGGAGGGGGTCAAAGTCGCCACATTGGTGTTACAAGCCAGTGGGAAATAGTCTCATGTCATACATAGGATTAGAACAACATGCGTGTATGGAGAAAATAGGACGATTACAAACTTATATAAAATTGAGATTAAAAAATGAAAAAAAAAAAGGCTATTGTGAGAAAAAATGCCCTATATGTGCTACAACATTTTACCACAGGCTGGGAACCCACATGGTGTTTGTAGGGACATTCTAGATCTAAACCATGACTCCATCTTAGTTCTGCCTGTTAACTGTGTAGCTAGAACTGGAAGATCATCTTTCCCTTTTTAATAAAATTAATCCATATTGGATACTGAAAAAAATATAGAAAGTCAATGGAGAAAAAAGAGGGAGGAAAATTCTCCTTTTGTTTCTCTAAGTAAGTGTAAAGTTGCTTTTTTTTTTTGATTAACACTGAAGAATGTGAAAAGTCAAATAATAAGCATTTTTACTCACAAGACCCACCAGATGTAAAGAGATAGCAACCCAGCATGGGACATCCTGACAAGAGAAGAGTAATTCTACTTGTTATTGATATTACTGTAAACTACAAAAACATAGTCAAGAAATAAGTATTACTGTTGACATAAACATACCCTTTGTCATAGTAAGTTAAACTTTAGAAACCCATGAAGTAAGTATAAGGGCATTTGAAAGTCTTTAAGTTAATGTTTACATATCATAGCCTGGTTGACTAAATACATGATGCTGTATTCATGGTAGTATAATATTATGACATGTAATATTACTTTTGTCTTGGGTATTTGAATAATACAAGTGATATGTTTCACAATATATGGTTGGTAGAGAGACAGAGCTTATATTTATGTGAAAGACAAAGAATGGAAAGGTGTACATCATGCAACAATCAGTAGTGATTGGCATGTGTGCGTGCGTGCGTGCGTGTGCGTGTGCGTGTGCGTGTGCGTGTGCGTGTGTGTGTGTGTGTGTGTGTGTGTGTGTGTGTTCCTCTGTGAGGACATTTCTCAGAGAAAAATTATTATGTGTAAATAGAAACTGAATAATGTGTGCAGCCTTCAGAGGTCTTAAAAGCTGAAGAAACGCTTAGATCTTATTCTTGCAGGAGACACATTCGTAGGGCCTAGACTTTCACTTATACACACGTGCTCTTTCTTAGGGGATGCTTCGAAGCCACCCACAAAGGCTAATCTTGGTTGCCAGCTTGATGTACCTGGGAGAAGGCACCCTCATAGAGGAATTGCCTTCATTTGATTGGTCTACGGGTATTTTCTTGATTGCTGATTGGTATAGAAGGGAGGTTCCACCCTTCGGCATGCCTGTGAGGGATTATTTAGATCAGTTGAGGTGGGAAGACTCACTCTACAGGTACACTGTGCTCTCTTCCTGATCATTTTCTCTTGCTGGGACCAAACACCCTGATAAGGCAACTTATAGAAGAAAGCATTTAATTTGGGACTTATGGTTCCCAGAGCACGTGACCATCATGGGGCGGGAGGAGCATGTCAGTATGCAGGCGGGCATGGTGCTAGAACGGGAGCTGAGATGTGATACACAAGCATCAGGTGAAGAGAGTAGAGGAGGGGAAGAGCTCTCCCTGGGAATAGCGTGGGCATTGGAAACTTCAAAGCTCCTCCTCCCCCACCCCCCGCCCCGTGACCTACCTCCTCCAACAAGGCCACACCTCCTGAGCAGGAGCATCTGCTAGTCTCTCCTTGACCACAGCTACAATGCAGTCAGTTACTTAAGCTTATGTCTCCCTGGCTTTCTCACCATGCTGCACTACTGTTACTTTGAATAGTGAAGCAAAATAACCATTTTCTCTCTTAAGATGCATTTATCAGAGAATTTTATTAAACCAACTGAAAAATTTACTGTGATCCCCACCAACCAAATACTATCTCCATAGCTAATATATATTTGTATATATTATATGTATGTAATAATATATAATATATACATGTGTATGTACACACACATACACACACACACACACACATATGGTGTATGTACACGTTTGCATGTGTGAGTGAATATGTGTGTTGGTGTCTGCCTATAGAAGCCAGAAGTGTCTTCATCAATCACTCTCCACCTGAGTTTTTAATTATTTCATTTATTGTTAGAGTGGAGGGATGTGTATGATGCAGGGGCGTGTAACTACAGGCATGTCTGTGCCATTGTGCCAGTGTGAAGGTGACAGGATAACTTTGGGGAGTTAATTCTCTCCTTCCACTGTGAATTCTGGGGATGGAACTTGGGGCTCTCGTTGAACCCAGAGTCCTCCAATTTGGCAAGACTTGCCGCCCAGCAAGCTCTGAGATCTTAACAGCTCTGCCTCCCCAGTGCAGAGATTATGTGTATGTGCTACCATGCTTGACTTTCTATATCAGTGCCGGGGGTCCAAATTCAGGTATTCATGCTTGTTTGGCAATCACTTTACTGACTACAGAATCTTCCCAGTCCCAAAGAGCTTTCTTGAGCTCCAGGTAGTCCCCCAGCCTGTGGAGGGGCCCTCCTCCAGCTCCACTGTGAGTCACACACGAACGCATGGCTTACGGTGGCGCTCTTATCTTTTGACTTGTTCCTTTTCTCCATCCCCTTAAACAGCACATGATGCATGATCTGCAGTGTTTGCTGACTAAATGAGTCAATTTCAATTTCTTTTTTAGCAGACATTTTCAGGAAAACACACTTGTTTGCTTTGACCGCTAGACTTCTGCTACAATCCTTGTGATCCTAACATCAAAACAGTGAGTGAAGCTTAGCCAAAGGGAACACTCTGTATTATTAAAACTCCATTTCCTACCCGCTGCACTCAGGCGCCCCACATCCCCTCATCTATGAACACAATTAGTGCGCTGAGGTTATTTTCCCCCTTGCTTGACAGCTGGTATTCTGATATTCTGGGAAAATATATTTTAGTTTTATCACTAAAGCATAAAAATACATGGAACACCTATTGAGTCACATTAGCCAAGTAGAATGTCATGTTTGTTTAAACACATTCAGGTCCTAGAGACTGCTTACAGCACTGCTATTCAGCCTAATGGTCTTACACACCAAGTCTAGGTGTTAGAGCAAGCTCAATGACTTTGCATGCATAGCCAGAACCTTCAGTACAGATGAAGTGCTCCCTGAATGTGCTAGAATCCCTGGATCTTGAGGCAAGATGGAGGAATGACCCATGAAGAAATAGAAACAGAAAATGTAATTCTTTTCTAGCTACTCAAGTTAAATGAACTCCAGCATACAACTATGCTCCTTCTTGGGCCCTTGATGTCACCTGGGAGCAGGCAGTACCTTTCTGCATGCAGGATGCAGGTAAGCTGTGATCTCTTCAGTCTAGAAGGCAGTCAGCCTTCCAGGGCACAGCAGCTACAGAGTCAGGGCTCCAGTCCACAATGCCAGGGCTGACAAGCATTCACTGGCCAGTCTCTGCTAAGTGGTTCATGGTAGACTGTGCTTTGGACACCTATCTTGCCTTTATTGAGGTGGCCACTCGAGACCTGCATGTAGAGAGAATCAGGATAACCCAGCTGAATGAGGTTGACTATAGCCCTGCCTCTAGGTAGAAGAGGGTTCGTACAAAAATTACCACTGCCCTCTATCAGATATAGAACTGGTAAAGATCTTTTCCCAACTTGATGGTTGCCGTTTTGTCCTATTGACAGTGTCTTTTGCCTTACAGAAGCTTTGCAATTTTATGAGGTCCCATTTTTCAACTCTTGATATTATAGTATAAGCTATATCCAATATATACAAAGAACTCAAGAAGTTAGACTCCAAAGAACCAAATGATCCTATTAAAAAATGGAGTACAGAGCTAAACAAAGAATTTTCAACTGAGGAATACCAAATGGCTGAAAAGCACCTAAAGAAATGTTCAACATCCTTAGTCATCAGGGAAATGCAAATCAAAACAACCTTGAGATTCCACCTCACACCAGTCAGAATGGCTAGGATAAAAAACTCAGGTGACAGCAGATGTTGGAGAGGTTGTGGAGAAAGAGGAACACTCCTTCATTGCTGGTGGGACTGCAAGCTGGAAATCAGTTTGGTGGTTCCTCCGGAAATTGGACATAGTACTACCAGAGGACCCAGCTATCCCACTCCTGGGCATATACCCAGAAGATGCTCCAACATATAATAAGGACACATGCTCCACCATGTTCATAGCAGCCTTATTTATAATAGCCAGAAACTGGAAACAACCCAGATGCCCCTCAACAGAGGAATGGATACAGAAAATGTGGAACATCTATACAATGGAGTACTACTCAGCTATTAAAAACAATGAATTTATCAAATTCTTGGGGAAATGGATGGATCTGGAGAATATCATCCTGAGTGAGGTAACCCAATCACAAACAAACACACATGGTATGCATTCTCTGATAAGTGGATATTAGCCCAGAAGATCGGAATACACAAAGTACAATCCACAACCCACAAGAAACTCAAGAAGAAGGAAGACCAAAGTGTGACTACTTTGTTCCTTCTTAAAAGGGGAAACAAAATACCCATGGAAGGAGTTGTAGAGTCTAACTATGGAGCAAAGACTGAAGGAAGGACAATCAAGAGACTGCTCAACCTGGGAGTCCTTCTCATGTTCAATCATCAAATCCAGACACTATTGTAGATGCCAGCAAGTGCTGGATGACAGGAGCCTGATATAGCTATCTCCTGAGAGGCTCTGACAGTACCCCATAATACAGAAGTAGAGGCTCACAGCTATCCATTGGACTGAGTACAGGGTCCCCAATGAAGGAGTTAGAGAAAGGACCCAAGGAGCTAAAGGGCTTGCAGCACTTTAGGACGAACAACAATATGAAGTAACCAGTACCCTCAGAGCTCCCAGGGACTAATCCACCAACCAAAAAGTACACATGGTGGGACTAATGGCTCCAGCAGCATATGTATAGCAGAGGATGGCCAAGTTGGTCATCAATGGGAGGAGAGGCCCTTGGTCCTGTGAAGGTTCTATGCCCCAGTGTAGGGGAATGCCAAGGCCAGGAAGCAGGAGAGGGTGGGTTAGAGAGAAGGGGAAGAGTGGAGGAAGGAGGGAACAGGTGTTTGTTTTTGTTTTGTTTTTCTTTTTTTTTTTTTGGAGGGGAACCTGGGAAAGGAGATATTGTATGATATGTAAATAAAGAAAACATGTAATATAAAAAAAATTCCCACTTCCAGCCTCACCAACTTGACTTTTCCTCCTCACACTGCACTTATGTCCAAGTCTTCCCTGGAATACAGGAACTGTACCGTCTCCAGATGTGGCTGCTTCCAGCTGTGCAGCCTGGGCCTGGGCCTTCAAGGGCTCGTGCATTGTGGGTGATGTATTCAGCATGAGGGCATATATAAGCAGGCTCCTGCACATGCTGGGCCAGTCTTTGACCTCTGAGCTCTACCCCTGCTCTCTGTTTAGACTGAGGAGAGCACAGAGGATGGCCTCATCCCTAGGCTGCTCCTGAAATGGAATCACCCGTCTCTGGATGAAATTTTCTATGTTAATTTAAATTCAATTTAGCCCATATACATACTATGTAGTATGGGGACTGAGGTATCTCCATGTCCTGCTATGTCCTTTCGCCAAAGTCTGGCTTTCATAACTCTTAAGGAACATTGCATATGTCGATAAACATTTGTTGCTTTGGCATTTCTTAGTCCCTGTCTTTGTGAAAGGCTTGTTCCTTGTTCTGCACAATTCCTCACACAGCGACTCATCTATACAGGTGGTTGTTGCTAAATGTGTCTTGATGACTATAGTGGCTGTCATACCAATTCTCTCCCTCTAAGACTCTGAATGCAAAAAAAAAAAAAAAAAAAAAAAAAAAAAAAAAAAAACCCCCCTCAAAAGGAAAATGTCTCTTCTCAGTATTTTTTTTTCCTGCAGACTTTGTGTCCAGACAGGAAGGGAGGTAGGAGAGACCTGGGAGAGGGCTCAGATGAAGTACTGGCCGTATAAGCAAGAGGACTTGAGCTCAGACTCCCAACACCTGTGTAAAAGCTAAGATAGATGTGGCAATGCACCTGTAACCCCAGTGCTGGGGTGAAGACAGGGGGATTTCCAGAGTTTGCTGGCTGGTCATTCTAGCCAATTTGCGAGCAATGGGCTCAGTGATTGACATTGTCTAAAAAAAACATAGAGAGCAATAGAGGAGTCTGACTTAGACTTCTGTCATCAACTTTATACATACACAAGCACACATACACACACACTTTCTCTCATGTACACTCACAAACATATATACATAATAGACATACTCACACACATGCATAATATACTCACACACATACACACACACACAGTCACATACACAGACCTACACATTCTCACACATACTCACATCCATACTTTCACATACACACTCTCACATACACATACTCTCATACATCCTCACACACATTCTCTCACACACTCACACACACATACACACACACACTCTCACACATACACTCAGACTCTCACAGATCCCACTCTCATACACTCACACACACTCAGACTCTCATACACGCTCACACACTCTCTTACCCACATACACACTTACACACTCACACTCATACACACTCACAGACTCTCACACATACACACAACCACATTCAGACACTCATATTCATACTCACACTCACTCATACTCACACTCACACACACTCTCATACATACACACTCACACTCTATCATACACATCATTTTGTTTTTTATTATTCCAAATTTTTGAATAAGTGAAACTTGAGGCTTTGATTCCTTGTTTATTTTAAAATTAAATTTAACTCCTTCCCACACAGCCCAGATGTTCCCCTAGGCTTCTTACAAGATCCTTTCCACATCAGTTAGGATGGAGGAAGTCAGGACCACCAGAGCTGTCACCCCTAACATCTTGCTTCTTAAAAGGTTCTTAGGGGACACACTCTTCCACCCACATCCTGAGCTTCTCTCTTTCACTACCCCTTGCACATGAACTTAGAAGATGTATAAGTTTGCTAATTCAGGCACCTTCCTGTCAGCCTACATATGCTGGTACATCATAGGGCTGAATGAAAAGCCAAGGCAAAATAAAATTAAAAGAAATGGTATTTAGAGATCTGGAGGCAAATTAATTTAGATGTGGTTTTTTAAAAAGAGTGGGTTGACTTTTCCTCCTTAATATTTTAGCTGAGGTTTGGGGATTTTTTTTAGTGGTAGAGCAAAAAATGGTATAATTTTTTTTTTTTTTTTTTTTTTTTTTTTTTTTACTTTCCTACTTCCTATTGCTTCATAGAGCAGTGGAGGCTCATGTCTATTTCCTTTGTGTAGAACAGTCAATTAGTGAAAGGATGCATGGGCTTCTGGTCTAGTTCCCTCAGTTCATCTAGCTTCCTACTGCTGAGAGAGGAAAAGGCAAATGTTAAACACTGCTGAAAAACATTAAGAGGAGCCCTGGTCCTTGAACCACCTCTAGGAGACATGGCATTACATTTTTCTGTTTCCTAGGAAACCAGTTTGGTGTAAAAATGTATTCTTTGTCTTCTGCTCTTTGCAAAATTGTTTGAGCCATCATATCTCATAAAAGGTTGCTTCACAGGCAATTTGAACAGCATTAAAAAAGGCTTAATCTGCAGTTTGCTACAGTGGAGGCGATATACCTTTATGGGAGGTTGAATGTTTCAGATTGTGTATTTGCTGGAAACGGATAAGATTATGCTATTATTGCTGGAGCGACCGTGAAATCAAATCTTGTTGTCTTTTCCCCTTCCAAATTACGAGTCTACCCTTCCTCCCCATCAATATGCCGGGTTGCTTTTAAAATAACCTCCTAAGGTGGTTGTAGGAGATTCTTATCATTACACAGAGGAGCATTAACAAAGTCCCCCTCTCAGTCCCCACTCCTCTCTTTTTCTCTGCTTAGAGCTGTAAGCACATATTTAGTTCCCACAAATGATGTGCTTATGTGCCTGCCGTGCCACTCTGGTCAGAGTGCCCCCACATACCTGCTCTGCAGTTATAGGTCAACTCTGAATCCTATTCCACTCCCTGTGCATGTTCTTGTGCCATTTTGGTTTTTGTGAATGACTTTGGACCTGAATGGGTACTGGAGTGGGGATACATTGAAGGTCAAATGGGAGGGCATAGGGAGGTTTTGTTTGAAGCACTTGAAATTTCAACCACTAACTTTATCTCACATACTAAAGCCCTTTGAAAAGCAGGATGCATGCCTCAGCAGGACTGACGCAGGTGTGCACATATGGACTAGCTGCAGGATGGGCAGCACGCTGCCACCATGTATTGTTGAAAGAGCATTGAGGGATTAGTCTGACTCCCATCATTAATCACTGGTTCCTACAGTGTAGGCTGTCTCTTGGTTTCTACTAGTCACTCTTGATCATGTTTAAAAAAAAAAAAAAAAAGGGTCCCCATTCCACCTAATGAGACATGATGACTGTGAGCCTTGGGTACAGAATCACCCAAATGCATACTCCAGATCCAGTAATTCCTATTTTGGTGTGTATGAAATTTTTTTTAAGTATCTATACTAGAGTTGCTGCATGTGCCAAATGGAAATAACACAGGATACCCACCTGATAGGATTCCTGTGAGGATCAAATGGCCTACTGTCCAGAAAACACTTAGGCCAATGCCAGAACAGTGAATGTACAATTTATGCCTCAACTAACATTACGTCTACAGCAACCACTAGCAGTAATTTTGTGTCTGTGGTGCATGGAAGCTCAACTCTTACTGTCTACTAATGAGCGCTCCATTTAGCAAATGATTCCTGAGCTCCTAGAGTTTGCTAGGCTCAATGTAGACTGTAGGCTTACAAAAGTGGGAAATATAAAATTATCACTCTCAAAATGCTTATGGCACAAGCGTAAGCAAAACTTTGTGATAGGCAGAGAGTGCTGTGAGAATCAAGAGTACAGCACAGCTAAGGAGTTCAGCAAAGGCTTGCTGAGGGCAGGGGCCTAAGCTAAGAGCTTGTAGGGTGTGTGTCCCGGTTGGCTATTGTATCTTTTACAATGTACAATAAAACTTGTACAACTTTACATATACAAAGTGTGACAGATGGGTGACTTCTTACAATATCCATTTCCCCCTTTTCAATTAAGTATTTTACTTAAATATTTAATTGATAAATATTGAACTCCTGTTCAATGTATATAATGATTATTTGATATACAATATGATTGATATATATGCATATGTAGAGTAGTGATTGCAAAATCAAATTAATTAACATATCTATCATGCCCATGCTGTAGATTAGATCCCCACAAATTGTCCATTGTACAATTAAAAGTTTGTGCCCTTTGACCCATGTTTGTCTATTTCTACTCTACCCTAGTTCCTAGGAATTATCAATATGCCTTGTTTCTATGAGTCAAATTTGTATATGTTCTACACACTAGTAAGACTCTGTAGTAACTTGTTGCTGACTTATTTCACTTGACATAATGTACTTTCAGTTTATCCATGTTGTTACAAAAGATAAGATTCTCCTCTTTTATGGTGTAAAAGTATTCTTCTATTGGGTTATGCATTGAACTTTCTTTTATTTCTCCATTCTTGGATATCTTGTCATTATGTTGATTTCATGTCCTTCAGATATCTACTCAGACCTGGGATTTATAGATTCTATGGTAATTCTATTTCTAATTTTTTTTTCTAAAAAATTTGAGAAAGCCCCATATTACTTCCTGTGATAGCTTTCCAACATTTCCATCAGTTTACAGGCACTTCCTTTTTCTCATAAAACTTGTTTGTTTTTTAATAGTTCATATTCCAGCAAGTGTGACGTCATGTCTCACTGTGGTTTTGAGTTACATTTTCTGGTGTTTAGGAAAGCTAATCACCTTTTGTACATCAACTGGGCACTTGTGTGTCTCCTTTGGCTGTTTTTAGGTAAGTTGTTTCTCTTTCTCCACAAATATTTTAATTTTTTTTGTTTGTTTTGGTTTTTGAGACAGGGTTTCTCTGTATAGTCCTGGCTGTCCTGGAACTCACTCTGTACACCAGGCTGGCCTTGAACTCAGAAATCCGCCTGCCTCTGCCTCCCAAGTGCTGGGATTAAAGACATGCGCCACCACTGCCCAGCATTTTTTTTTTTTTTGGTATATTTTAAATTTTAATGCCTCTATTAGATATACGATTTACAAATATTATTTTATCCCTCATTTGTAAACTGAATTTTCCTTGTGTTGTTTGATTCCCTTGCTGTATAGAAGCTTCTTAGTTTGATATAGTTTCACTTACAAAGTTTGTTTTTGTTGCCTAAGCTTCAGAAAAAAAGCAAAACAAAACAATAACAGCAAAAACCATTGCTAATGCTAATGTCAAGGAGCCATCTTCCCCTAGTTTTACAGTTTTTGATCCTACAACCAAAATGTTTTATTACTAATGTATTTTTTAATGATACATACCATTGGATTTTAGCACAGCATCTGTGCTATTTAATTTTACCTGTCAACTTGATACAAGTCATCTGGGAGGAGCCTCTTTAAGAGAAATTATACATATGGACTTAGCCTGTGTGCTTGTCTGTGAGGGATTGTCTTGGCTGCTAATTGAGGTAGACCCACTTTTATATGTGCAAGGCACTGTTTGGTAGGTTTGAGGTTGATCCATTTCCATATGTGCAAGGCACCATTTTGTGGGTTTGGCAATGGAGCAGAGAAAGCTAGCTGAGTGGTGAGCAAGGAAAGCTGTGTATAATACCTCTTGGTACTTGACCTTGGATGTGGTGTCACTAGCTGTTTGAATTCTTGCTCCAACTGCAATCTCAGAGTCTAAACTGGGATTGTAAGCTAAGTAAGCCCATCTCTCACCTAAGATGCTTTTTATCTTCTGTCACAGAAACACAAGTGAGACTAGGACAACCTGAACTCCACATTTTGTCATCTCCCTTAATGTTCAGTGCAGCCCTGCGATACCTCCACACCCATAAGCTCATACATTTGAATTCTTAGTCATCAGAGTGTAGCACTACTTAGAACTGGGTGGTGTGGGATAGGTAATGCCTTGTTGGAAGAAGTGTGTCACTGGAGGTGAACTTTGAAGTTTCAAAAATTCAAGTCAGGCCCAGTGGTGCTCTCTCCTTCTCTTCCTGTTGCCTGCACATCCAGATGTAGCACTCTCAAGCTACATCTTCAGCACCATGTCTGCCTGCTTGTCTACTTGCTCCTGCCATGATAAAAATGGACTATACCTCTGAAACTGGAAGGAAGCCACAATTAAATGTTTTCCGTCATGACTACCTTGATCATGGTATCTTCATAGCAATAAAATACCTACTAACACAGAAATTGGTACCAGGGAATGGTGTATTGCTGTGACAGGCCTGATGATGTTTTGTGTTGGCAGAATGTGGACTTTGTGACTTTGGATTAGGAAAGCAGTAGAGTGTTTTACTCGGGGCTTAATGGACCAAACTCATAGAAATGTGGTACTGAGAGCATGTGGATTATGGCAGCCTGGCTGGGGGTGGGATATTGAGAGGAGAAGAATATTAATAAGTGACCCAGAGACCATTCTTGTGATATTTTGGCAAAGAATGTGGCTGCTTTCTGCTCTTGTCAAAAAAAAAAAAATCTGCCTGAAACCAAATTGAAGAGTTTCAGGTTAATGACTTTGGCAAAGGAGATTTCAAGATGGCCTAATATTGAATCTGTCATATAGGTATTAGTGGCCACTTTGATACAGGTCTAAAAAAAGGAGCAAGGAAAAATATAAAATGTACAGTTTAAGGAGAAAAGGAACACTAGCAAGTGTAATAGAGCTAAGTCTAGTGCTCAACGAGATTAAAAGTTTGAAGGAGAGTCTGAAGCTAAATGTAATAAAGGGAGTGATGACCTCATGACAGGACCTCACCCAGGCAAGCTTACAACTTGTGAAAAAGAATTAAAGAGACGCTTGTTTAAGTAGTAAAGGAAAACATACGAAACAAAGCTGACCCAGATGTATTTGAGTGAGGACACGACTTACCAGCCCCAGCCAGCAGCAGAACTTGCCAACTTTATCCACCTGGTTGTTCTGGCTTTAGAGTCAAGACTATAAGAAAGGGGTTATGGACTCTCCCTCTACAGTTAAGGAAAGCTGCTAAGGCTGGGCATGTGTCAGGAGTGTTCCTGCATGGATGACAAGAGAAGCCTTGCATGAAGTGTTAAAGGGAAGCCTGGGTTTTGTTGGAGATTCCAAGATATTGAAGATGACAGAATTGGAGATCTGAAGAGTAAATCAGACCTAGAGATGCAGAGAGAAGAGTTTGCTCTGCTGCTTTTTGGTCTTGCTTTGGTCCAGTATTTCCTCACTATACTTCCTTTCTTCCTTTTTGGAATGGTAATATATATTCTGTGCCACTGTATCTTAGAAGTATGTGATCTTCTTGTTTCCCTTTTGCACCCCAACTCCTCCCAGAGACCCCCTTCAATACCTACAATATCTTTTTTGTCATATTATTTAAAATTTATAAAATATTATAACAAAATGAGTATTATAAAAGTTGTTTTATATAAAACAACAATCAATTTAATAGTCTTTTTTAGATGCTTGTCTATGACAATACTGAAAATACATACGCTTTTCTCAATATAAAATTTAAATAACTCCAAACGTATTAACTGTGTATTTCAAAATAATACATCACTAATAACATTTTCGTAAATGAACCTAAATATATAAAGTGTTTTTGTTTGTTTGTTTGTTTTGTATTTAGTAGAGCTAAAAAATCTTGGCTCTTACTGTGGTAACTTGATACAAGAGTTACAAATGTCAAGCAAAGTATTCAGTCTCTTTGTTGTTCTCTTATAAGCCCCCTCCTAATTTAATTGTCTACATTACTCTTGGGTATATAAATACATTTAAAATACGTAAGCTATTCTGAAAACCATAATATAGTGTAAAAACATGAAATAAAAAATACTACTAATGGAGAGGCTGAGATAGGAGAAGCAAGATCTCAAGACCATTATGTTGTACACAGCAAGACACTGTCACAAACAAACAAGCTGAAAGTGTATATGGATTGTATAATATTGGACCTATTTCTCCAATTACCAAATTAGAGAGACCATTAGATGACAATCAACAAATTTCTAATTCCTCATGTTTTTTGATTTCAATTGATTAGGATATGTTGGTAATATTAGTTTTCATATTAGGATATTAAGAAAAAGTAATTGTTACTTCCTGTTGTTTTTGTTGTAAGAGGTGGAATTAAGTTTGCGTGGATTTGTTGATAGATTACTTTCTTGCTTCTTCTAGGGTGTAGTTTTGGTCCTTATGTTGATGTTTTCCATCTATTATCCTTTGTAGGGCTGGATTTGTGGAAAGATATTGTGTAAATTTTGTTTTGTCATGGAATATCTTGTTTTCTCCATCTATGGTAATTGAGAGTTTTGCTGGATATAGTAGCCTGGGCTGGCATTTGTGTCTTGTAGGGTCTGTATGACATCTGCCCAAGATCTTCTAGCTTTCATAGTCTCTGGTGAGAAGTCTGGTGTAATTCTGATAGGTCTGCCTTTATATGTTACTTGACTTTTTTCCCTTACTGCTTTTAAAATTCTTTCTTGGTTTAGTGTATTTGGTGTTTTGATTATTATGTGATGGGAGGAATTTCTTTTCTGATCCAGTCTATTTGGAGTTCTATAGGCTTCTTGTATCTTCATGGGCATCTCTTTCTTTAGGTTAGGGAAGTTTTCTTCTATAATTTTGTGGAAGCTATTTACTGGCTCATTACCTTGGGAGTCTTCACTCTCTTCTATACCTATTATCCTTAGGTTTGGTCTTCTCATTGCATCCTGGATTTCCTGGATGGTTTGGGTTAGAAGCTTTTTGCTTTTTGCATTTTCTTTGATTGTTGTGTCAATGTTTTCTATGGTGCCTTCTGCCCCTGATATTCTCTCTTCTATCTCTTGTATTCTGTTGTTGATACTTGCATCTATGACTCCTGATTTCTTTCCTAGGTTTTCTATCTCCAGGGTTGTCTCACTTCCTAATTTCTTTATTGTTTCTATTTCCACTTTTAGATTCCGGATGGTTTTACTCATTTCCTTCACCTGTTTGATTGTGTTTTCCTGTAGTTCTTTAAGGGATTTTTGTGTTTCCTCTTTAAGAGCTTCTAGCTCTTTACCTGTGTTCTCTTGTATTTCTTTGAGGGTGCTATTTATGTCTTTCTTAAAGTCTTGTATCATCACCAAGAAAATTGATTTTATATCTAAATCTTGCTTTTCTGGTGTAATGGTGTGTCCAGGACTTGCTATGGTGGGAGAATTGGGTTCTGATGATGCCAAGTAACCTTGGTTTATGTTGTTTATTTTCTTACAGCTTGCCACCTGCTACCTGGTTATCTCTAGTGCTACCTGACCTTGCTAAATCTGGAGCCTGTCCTTTCTGTGATCCTGGTTGTGTCAGAACTCCTCAGAGTCAAGCTGTCTCTGGGATCCTGTGATTCTGGGATCCTGTGATCCTGGGCTTGTTAAAGCACTTGGAAGTGGAGCTTCCTCTGTGTGTTTTGGGACTTGCTGCAGAGTTTGCACCCAAGGTCTGCTCAAGACGCTAGCCCAGACAGACTAGAAGGAACCTGAGCCACTGGGCTGGCAGAGTTCCTGTGTTCCTGGATCCTGCTGGTCCCAGTTACTTTTGGTATTGGGACAGATGTTGTGTCCCCTATTCTTTTTAATTTTAATTTTATAGAGGTTACAGTTAAGAGATAGTCTTGAGTCTCAGAAGCAACTTTGAACTTTTAAACAGTGTTGAGACTGATAAAATATGAGAAGTTTTGAACTTAGACTAAATGTATTTTGAAGTATAATATGGCTACAAGTCTATTGTCTTAGTTAGGGTTTTATTCCTGTGAACAGACACTATGACCAAGGCAACTCTTATAAAGACAACATATAATTGGAGCTGGCTTACAGGTTCAGAGGTTCAGTCCATTATCATCAAGGTGGGAGCATGGCGGCATCCAGGCAGGCATGGTGGGGGGGGGGAGGAGCTGAGAATTCTACATCTTCATCTGGAAGCTGCTAGCAGAATACTGGCCTCCAGGCATGTAGGTTGAAAGTCTTAAAGCCCACACCCACAGTGCCACACCTACTCCAAAAAGGCCATACCTACTCAAATAGGGCCACACCTTCTAATAGTGCGATTCCCTGGGCTGAGCATATACAAACCATCACATTCCACTTCCTGGAACACTTACTTCACCAAGGACACACCTCCAAATAGTGCCATACCCTGGGCCAAGCATCTTTAAACAACCATACCTATGGATGCCAGGAAGTCGAATGTAGTGGTTTGAATAAGAATAGCTCTCGACAGGGTGGCAGGGACAGGATCCTCTCAGCTTCCAAGTGACAGAGCAGGATCAGTGACTATCTCTGCCTCTTCCCTGCTAGTGGAGGGCCTGCCTCCAGGGCGTGCCTTCACCCAGAGACTCAGGCAGGACCAACCAGGAGGCACAGGCATCAGGAGTCAAAGGGGAGTTGCAGAGCTGCAGGGACAGGACAAGCTCTAGTCAGAGACACCAAGAACATCTAACACCAGAGATCAAGAGATGGCGAAAGGCAAATGCAAGAATCCTACCAACAGAAACCAAGACTGCTTGGCTTCATCAGAACCTAGTACTCCCACCGCAGCAAGCCCTGGATATCCCAAAACACCAGAAAAGCAAGATTTGGATCTAAAATCATATCTCACAATGATGATAGAGAAACTTAAGAAGGACATGAATAACTCCCTTAAAGAAATATAGGAGAACACAGGTAAAGAGGTACAAGCCCTTAAAAGAAGAAACAAAAAAATCCCATAAAGAATTACAGGAGATCACAAGTAAACAAGTAGAAGCACTTAAAGAGCAAACTCAAAAATCTCTTAAGGAATTGCAGGAAAACATAAACAAACAGGTGAAGGAATTGAGTAAAACCATTCAGGACTTAAAAATGGAAGTAGAAACAATAAAGAAATCACAAAAAGAGACAACCCTGGAGTTAGAAATCTTAGGGAAAAAGTCAGGAAACATAGATGCAAACATCACCAACAGAATACAAGAGATAGAAGAGAGAATCTCAGGGGCAGAAGATAACATAGACAACATTGACAGAACAGTCAAATAAAATGCAAAATGCAAAAAGACCCTAACCCAAATCATCCAAGAAATCCAGGACACAATGAAAAGACCAAACCTAAGGATAATAGGTATAGAAGAGAGTGAAGACTTCCAAGGTAATGGGCCAGTAAATATTTTCAGCAAAATTATAGAAGAAAACTTCCCTAACTTAAAGAAAGAGATGCCCATGAAGATACAAGAAGCCTATAGAACTCCAAATAGACTGGATCAGAAAAGAAAATCCTCCCACCACATAATAGTCAAAACAACAAATGCACAAAACAAAGAAAGAATACTAAAAGTAGTAGGGAAAAAGGTCAAGTAACATATAAAGGCAGGCCTATCAGAATTACACCAGACTTCTCCCAGAGACTATGAAATCTAGAAGATCCTGGGCAGATGTCATACAGAAGCTAAGAGAACACAAATGCCAGCCTAGACTACTATACTCAGCAAAACTCTCAATCACCATAGATGGAGAAACCAAAGTATTCCATGACAAAACCAAATTCACACAATATGTCTCTACAAATCCAGCCCTTCAAAGGGTAATAAATGGAAAACTCCAACACAAGGAGGGGAACTACATCCCTGAAAAATAAAAAATGTAATCTTCCAACAAAACTAAAAGTAGATAGAGACATGAATGGAATGCCAGCTCTAACTACAAAACTAACAGGAAGCAACAATTACTTTTCCTTAATATCTATTAACATCAATGGACTCAGTTCACCAATAAAAAGACATAGACTATCAGATTGGGTACGTAAACAGGACCCAACATTTTCTGCATACAGGAAACCCACCTCAGTGACAAAGACAGACACTACCTCAGAATAAAAGGCTGGAAAACAATTCTCCAAGCCAATGGTCCCAAGAAAGAAGCTGGAGTAGCCATTTTAATATCGAATAAAATTGACTTTCACCCTAAAGTGATCAAAAAAGATAAGGAGGGACACTTCATATTCATCAAAGGTATGATATACCAAGATGAACTCTCAATTCTGAACCTCTATGCTCCAAATGCAAGGGCATCTACATTCATAACAGAAACTTTGCTAAAGCTCAAAGCACACATTATACTGCACACAATAGTAGTGGGAGATTTCAACACCCCACTCTCTGCAATGGACAGATCATGGAAACAGAAACTAAGCAAGGACACAATGAGACTAATAGAAGTTATGAAACAGATGGATTTAACAGATATCTATAGAACTTTTTATCCTAAAACAAAAGGATATGCCTTCTTCTCAGCACCTCATGGTACCTTCTCCAAAATTGACCATATAATTGGTCACAAATCAGGCCTCCACAGATACAAGAAGATTGAAATAATTCCTTGTATCCTATCAGATCACCATGAACTAAGACTGCTCCTCAATAACAACATAAACAATAGAATGCCCACATACACGTGGAAGCTTAACAACACTCTA
>JADRCD010160352.1:0-10549 GCA_019843815.1 Montemys delectorum | reverse complement strand
ATAGTGAAAATTAATATACAACATACACAATCTCCTGGAACACAATAAAAAGGATTGTGATGCTAGTAAGAAAGTTTGTAGCATAAAATGTCTACATATAAAACTGGAGAGCTCTAATCCTAGCAACATAACCACACACTTGAAAGTCTAGAACAGGAGTAAGTTAAGTAATCACTCAATAAATGGAGTAAATATGAAATTGATGGCTGATATCAATAAGATAGATAAAGAAGAGTACAAAGAAATAATGAAACATAAAGTTGGTTCTTGGAGAAAATCAACATGAAAAACAACCTCTTATTAAAACTTAACAAAATGATAGAGAATATGTACATTAATAAAATCAGAAAGACTATATAAAAAAGCAAAGTATATGTTTATTAACAAGTATATAGTAATGTTATACATTTAATCAGGTAGAGTAGACCTGCACATATACAGATATTTAAATGTATGTCCAAATGTTGAAGACAAAAGTTAGACAAAATTTTTATGAAGGCATATGCATGCATTCTCATACAGGAATTGTTGGTACACAATTGTACTTGAGCAGTGATGCAGTCTCTTTGTATTGAGCTCTTGCCAAAGGTGGGAATTCTGAATTCAAGGTAGATGAAGAGACACCTTACCATATATGATATCCACAAAAAGGAACCTGATAAAACCCAGTCTCTCACATTTTCAGCTTTGTGAATTGGAGCCCAATGTAGTAAAACAAAACTAAACTGTGACACATTTGAAACTATTAAAACCCTGATTGCCCTGTCAATTTATTTTCAGTGGTTCCTAAAGTTACAGGAGGAAGTACAGGACAAAATCCCACAGTTTGTGACACAGGTAAATAATTCTAATTCTTAACATTGAAGCCCGAAATAAAC
Source organism: Montemys delectorum (assembly GCA_019843815.1). Classification (NCBI taxonomy): domain Eukaryota; kingdom Metazoa; phylum Chordata; class Mammalia; order Rodentia; family Muridae; genus Montemys; species Montemys delectorum. The sequence goes on along the minus strand of JADRCD010160352.1, from coordinate 9,671 downwards.
TTAACGACTTACCTATACTGAAAAAACTCCTCATTAAAATTGTCATCTTCAAAAGAATGCTCCACTATGTAAAGGTAAAAACCACAGTCACTTCTGAAATGTCCATCATTATCTTCACTATTCTTTATTCTCCAAAAGCAAATGGGTTCAGCCAAGCAGCATAAAAAGAGAGAAAACTTCAGGAGCAAAAGGGAAACAGTGAAAGTGCACATCTTCTTCATGTCTGCTAGGATCTAAGATCGAGCTGTTGTGAAATCCGTTTCCTATGCAGACAAACATAACACACATTTACTCCTATGTGTCTGTTTAAGCCTTCTACTGTCTGGAGATTAACTTAATTATATTTACAGTTCTTTCCCACTCATCCTATGTCATGCTTCCTGGATACATAGGGAAAATTCTAGCCTGGAGTTCTTCATCTGAGGTCTGAAAACTTTCGATAAAAACATTTAAGAAAACATGTTTTGAAGATCATGTTTTCCATCCTCAGGTGCCATGATTTCATTCATATCCATGACATAATTCTCCCCAGGGACAATCTTCTCTTGGAAAGCTTGGATCAGACCATGTGCCAACAGCCATATGTATAAACACTGTGGAGTTCATTAGAACTTCTACAGTGAGACAAGAGTTGAGAAGGTCATAAATGTTCCATATTATTCAGACTTTGAGTTGAATCATGGACATCATGTTTTCCATTGCCTAGTGTACACAAAGGCAGTCTCACATGCAACACTGAGCCAGGAATTGAGCATTATCTCTATTGCTCATATACTATTGTACGCTAGTCATGTTTACAATCTCCTTAAACTTCCTGTGATAACATGTTACTAGGCTAAATCCAAAAATGCCTGGAATTATAGAGAGTAAACACACATCCTCTCCAATATCAGTACCTGTGCAGACATTCACTGATTTATTATGCTGATCTCTTTTCTGATAATCAGTTCCTGGCAGTCAGTGCCATTTGATAAAATATTTCTTTAGATAATACTTGTTCGCACTCCATTAATACGATTGAGAACAATTTCATACATTTTACTCAAATGAGAGAAAGAAATTAGGTGTCTTTTGGGAGAGAGAATTTTATTGCTAATGTTAGTATATGCCTTATATTTTTCATTCATGTCTAGTTAGTATTTGTTTTGAAACAGTTCTGTCTAGGATTACATTGTAACAACACAGATGTAAGTCTGTTTTGGTAATTTATGTAACCTGGTTAGATTATAATGAGTGACACAGATGGAGCCTTGCTTTTGATTTATTTTTTTTGTACTACTTCATATTTTTGCCCATAATGACCACACTGAATTAAGTGGAGTCTTTAACTCCCTTTTTGGAATAGTGAGTTTGTCACTGGTTTAGAATAAAATCTTGCTATGAACTTTATTTTATTATCTTTGTTACTATGAATAAGAATTTGTTTCATACTTTGGTTGAATTATGACATAGTCAGTTTAAATATTTTTCAGGACTTTTGGAGACCTATGGATTGGGTAACTTGAGTATTTTGTTATGATATTCTATACTTTTTGTACATTTGGTGGTGTACATGTCCAAAGAATTGGGAATGTGCATGATGGCTGACTCTTCACTCCATTGTGATTGCCGTTGAAATGCCATCCTGAGATATGGTGATCTTCTAGAAGTCATTTGGGGCACATGAGCATAGGACTGGGATCCTTACCATACTCATTATATCAAGTCCACATATCAAACATTCAGCTCATGCATTGATGTTGAATTAGCTCTTACCAAAATTTAGAGGTAAGGGCCCATGATGTTTTCTATAGACATATCCTCCATATTGCTTGGATCACAAATATTATTTTTTTAATACTACTTTATTTTATTTTTAATTAGATGTTTTCATGTTTACATTTCAAATATTATCCTCTATCCTCTCCCTCTTCCCCATGCTCACCAAACCACCCACTATCACTTCCTGACCTTGGCACTTACCTACACTGGAGCATAGAGCCTTCACAGGACCAAGGGCCTCTACTCCCACTAATGACTGACAAGATTATCCTCTGCTACATATGCAACTGGAGCCATGAGTCCCACCATGTGTACACTTAGATTGTGGTTTAGTCCCTGGGAGCTCTGGCAGTATGGGTTAGTTCACCAGTTCACATTGTTGTTCCTCCTATGGGTCTGCAAACACCTTTAGCTCCTTGGATCCATTCTCTAGCTCCTCCATGGGGGATGCAGTAATCAGTCCAATGGTTGGTTGTGAGTGTCTACCTCTGTATTTGACAGGCTCTGGCTGAGCCTCTCAAGAGCAGCCATATCTGGTCCCTATCAGTAAGCATTTGTTGACATCCACAATAGTGTCTGGGTTTGGTGACTGTATATGGGATGGATCTCCAGGAGGGGCAGTCTCTGGAAGGCCATTACCTTAGACTCTGCTTCACACTTTGTTTCTGCAACTCCTTCCATGGGTATTTTTCCTACCCTCTGAGAAAGTTGGAAGTATCAACATTTACGTCTTCCTTCTTGAGATTCATGTGGTTTATGAATTGTATCTTGGGTATTCTGAGGTTCTAGGCTAATATCCACTTATCACTGAGGATATACTGTGTATGTTCTTTTGTGAATGGATTCTCTCACTCAGGGTAATATTTTCTACTTCCATCCATTTGCCTAAAAATTTCATGAATTCATTGTTTTTAATAGCTGAGTAGTATTCCATCATGTAAATGTACCACATTTCCTAATCTATTCCCGAAGGTGTTGCTTGTCTCTCCAAATTGTTCCCCTAAGTTGGCTGCCTTGTCTGACCTCAGTAGGGAAGAGTGAGACTAGACCTGCAGAGACTTGAAGTGTCAAAGTTCAGGGATACTCAAATGGTACCCACCCACTCTGGGGAGATAAAAGGAATCAGACATGAGAGACTGTGTAAGATGGAACAGGGAAGAGGGACATCTGGGGTCTTTCTAGCTTCTATCTATTAATAATAAGGCTGCTATGAACATAGTGAAGCATGTGTCGTTATTAGATGTTGGAGCATCTGGGTATATATCCAGGACTCGAATAAATTGGTCCTTATATAGTACTACGTCCAATTTTCTGAGGAACTGCCAAACTGATATCCAGAGTGGTTATACAAGCTTTCAATCCCACCAGCAATGGTAGAGCTTAATTGGTTGTTCTCAGAGGACATGGAAGATTAGAGTGTTGATAGGAGTGCAGTGAGAGGAAGTTGAGGTCACAGTATGTCACTGGCATACAGACTCTGTGAAAACTTTAGATATACTTCAATTCTGGTGTATTTCGTCCAACAATCTTTCTCATACAGCTTTTACCCTGCAAAATTGAGTAGGGTGAAATTTATAATTATAGAAATGATTTGTCTATTTTTACTCTATTCACATGTATTTGTTCACTTTTTCCATTTACTTACTTATTCAATTTACATTCCAATGGCTATCTCTTCCCCGTTCCACCTTACACAGTCTCTCATATCTGATTCCTTTTATCCCCCCAGAGTGGGTGGGTACCATTTGAGTATCTCTGAACTTTGACACTTCAAATCTCTGCAGGGCTAGTCTCACCGTTCCCTACTGACAATGCAGCCAACTTAGGGGAACAGTTTGGAGAGACAAGCAACACCTTCAGGGATATCCCTGACTCCAGTTGTAGGTGGACCCATGTGGAGAATGAGTAGCACATGTAGTACATATATGGTGGGGCCATGGCCCATGCTGTGTATGTTCACTGGTGGCTGGTTCAGTCACTTCCAGTTTCCTCTTTGCTGCCACTTCCGTTTTAACCCTCCATCTGGTGAAACAGGCCCCTTTCCCCTCTGAACCTGCTATTCCCAGTTTTCAGGATCCCTGTCAGGCTCCTTCCTGTATTTAAGTCTTAGCAAATGAGAAGCTGCATATTGATGAGAACAGAGTCCTTGCAAATGACCCAGGGGAGGGGCTGGGAGTGGCATTGTGAGAGCCTGAACCACACATCATCATTTATTCAGATTTATGCAAATCAGCAGACCCACACCTGTAAGGCCAATGATTATATAAATGAGGTTGTATGCTAATTAAACCATGAATATGCTAATTGTGCACTCTGATGGTCTTCTTATGCACCTACTATTCATCCAGACGGTATCAATCTTTATCCCAACTACTCCAAAAGACTAACTAGGGTATTAAAGACTCGAGCAAAGAGGAAGGCTGAGGAGGCACATGCACACCTTTGATTCCAGCACTTGGGAAACAGAGACAGGTAGATTTCTGAGTTCAAGGCCAGCCTGGTCTACACAGTCAGTTCCAGGGCAGTCAGGGCTACACAGAGAAAATATGTCTTGAAAAACTAAAATAAATAAATAAATAAATAAATAAATAAAAATAAACTGAAAATATTTAGTTTTTATTTTAATTTAGTGTCATTCATTAATTTATTTTAATTTTCTTTTACACTTCAAAATGAAGGAACAAAACTTTCTTGATTATTGATTATCTTCTCTAGTTTCATTTGAGAATCAGGAAGATTGAGCTACATAAATCAGGTTCAGTGATATGAAAACTCGTAGTACCTTGAATTCTGCCTAATTTCCAAGATCATGACATTCATTTTCTGGTACTGTGGTTTAGGCTACAATTGAAAAGATCATGATATTGAAGACCAATGTTAAAATTCTAGAGGTCAGGAAATGTAATTTTCTCATTGCAAGGTGATAAAATATGCCTCTTAGGAAATTTTAATATGTGGTTGATGCTCTAAAGAAAAACAGAAGTATAAAGCATCAGTCCTTCAAGTGTATCTATGATTGTGATATTCTCACTAAACCATGTGCCTCAATGTCATTTATCTGATTTGTGTCTGCAAGGCATTCCTGTAAGAAAGAAGACTATGAAAGGGTGCCTTAAGAAATGCCTGCATTTAAATTGCAGCTTGATTAATGCTATGCTGTAGAACTACCAATCTGTATAGGCTTATAATATTTAAATGTTGCACATTAAATAATGATCAACATATATACAAATCTTTCCAATTAGAAAATGGATCATGGTAAGGTTGATGCTACTCATATTCTTGGAGTGATGTTGCTAAGTTTACTGAGAGGTCAGTTTTGAGAATCAAGAATGTTGTCATGGAGAAACTTTAATCCATATACTACATGTTCTCAAGGCATGAAATTTCAAATGTTGTGAATTCAATGTGGAAATGTGTACCGGCTAGTTTTGTGTATCAATATGACACAGGCTGGCATTATCACAGAGAAGGGAGTTTCAGTTGGAGAAGTGCCTCCATGAGATCCAGCTGTGGGGCATTTTCTCAATTAGTGTTCTAGGGGGTAGGGCCTCTTGTGTGTGGTGCCATCCCTGGGCTGAAAGTCTTGGGTTTTATAAGATAGCAGGTTGAGCAAGTCAGGGAAAGGAAGCCAGTATGAAACATCTCTCCATGGCCTCTGTGTCAGCTACTGCTTCCTTACCTGACTTCCTCTGGTGATCAAAAGCAATGTGGAAGTAAGCTAAATAAACCCTTTCCTCCCCAACTTGCTTCTTGGTCATGATGTTTGTGCAGGAATAGAAACCCTGACTAATACAAAATTGGTACCAGCATAGTGGGATATTCCTGTGACAACGTGACAATGTTTTGGGGAGGACTGTGGAAGGACTTTGGGATCTTTGAGTTAGAAGATGTTGTGTAGGAGCTTGGACAGTGCAGAGGATGGAGTCAAGGCTTGTGAAATTTCAGAGGGAAGATTAAAGACTCTATCAGGGTCATTGCTATTTTGATTGTGAAGATTCTGTGGTTCTGGTTACCTGGGGCTGAAGAATCAGCTGTGATTAACAAGATACCAGAACTACTAAAGTGAAAACTTTACATTACTGGGACTAATGATGCTGGTTAGCTGGAGCTAAGAAATTAGCGGTGATTAAGAAAAGACTAGCATCATTGGGGTGACATCGTCTGGGAAGTGTTTTTTGAGAGCAAAGAAGCTGTGTTCCAGAGATAGCCAAGATTGTACCTTGTGCTGCAGCAAGACTTGGTAATGTGTAAGAGTTGCCCAGGTGGTTCTGGTTTTGACAGCATGAAGGGGTCATGGAGAGCAGCTGAGTCTCAGCACAGTAAGAGGCCATGGAAGGACATAAGTGAAGGTGCAGCTCAGTTGAAGTTGAAATTGATGGCCCAGGACTGAAGGGGTAATTAAAAGGAGTTGAGGCTTGGCATCATAAAGAGAGCCTATGAGAGGCTGTTGGTGAAGCCTAGTTAGAGTAGAAGACAGTGTTTTAGTGATGCCAGTACCATGAATGACCACACAAGAACAGCAGCAGCAGTGGAGTACAGGCATCTAGAGCCTAGAAAACAAGGTGTGTGCTAAAAAGGGCAGAGGTGGAGAAGTGGCTCAAGCCCTTGGAGGAATCCAGAAGATCGTGAGTGAATCCCAGACATTGGACAGTTGGAGTTTGATTTTTGCTTTTGATTGTGACTGTGCCCTGATTTATCCCTCTTCAAGGAAGAAAGTATTTTAGTGGAGCCCACAGTTAAGAGAATATGTAAAGACTGCGGGACTTTAGATCTTGGGGATGAATAAGAACATAAGGGTTGAGGCTTAACAGTGGTGTGTTTGTTTGTCAACTTGACACAGGCTGGAGTTATCACAGAGAATGGAACTTCACTTGGGGAAGTGCCTCCATGAGATCCAGCTGTGGGGCATTTTCTCAATTAGTGATCAAGGCGGGAGGGCCCCTTGTGGGTGGTGCCATCCCTGGGCTGGAAGTCTTGGGTTCTATAAGAGAGCAGGCTGATAAAGCCAGGAGAAGCAAGCCAGTAAAGAACATCTCTCCATGGCCTCTGCAACAGCTCCTGCTTCCTGACCTGTTTGAGTTCCAGTCCTGACTTCCTCTGGTGATCAACAGCCATGTGGAAGTAAGCTGAATAAACCCTTTCCTCGCCAATTTTCTTCTTCGTCATGATGTTTTGTGGAGGAATAAAAACCCTGATTATGACAGTAATTAATATGCTAAAGCTTTTGCATGTCCCACTAATCTCCAAAATATAAAAGAGCCCATACTGGAAAGAAACATGATGAATGCAATAAATGTGGTAAAGACTTTTCTCAACTTTGTAATCTCCATTATTATAAAGGAACACATACAGAGAAGTGAAACCTTATGGATGTAATCAGTGTTGTATGGCAGGTGCAAGTTACGGTTTAATTCAGTGACATAAAACATCACATACAAGAGAGAAACTACATATAGGTAATCACTGTGGTAAAGTCTTTGCATGTCATAGTTCTTTACACACACACACACACACACACACACACACACACACACACACACAAAGGAAACCACACTGGAGAGAACCTTTATCAATTTATTAATTGAATCATTGTGGTAATACCTTGGCAATTCACTCTCATCTGCAACTCAATAATTGAACACATACAAGAGAGTAACCCTGTGAAATTCATCTGTGTATTTAAGCCCTTGCTTGTCACAGTCATCGCACAAAACATAAAATAATATGCACTGTAGAGAAATTGCATGAATGTAATGAATGAGGTAAACCTTTTCCAGAACACAGTCATCTCCGAATACACAAAAAGAAACTGCAGGAGAGAAACCTTATGAATGTAATCAATGTGACAAATCTAAGAGATTTGGTCTCATTGCAGGGAGTGTAGTCTTGTTAGAGGAAGTATACTACTGTATAAATAGTGTTTTGTGGTATCATATACCATAAAGTCAGCCCAAAATCTTCCTAGCTGCCAGTTGAAGATGGTCTCCTCCTAGCTGCCCTAAGAACAAGATATAGAACTCTTAGTTCCTCCATCACCATGTCTGTCTGTGGACTGTCATGCTTCCTGCCATAGTGATAATGGAGTGAAACTTTGAAACTTTAAATCAGACCCAAATATTTTATAAGAGTTGCCAAGGTTATGTTGTATCTTCACAGAAATAAACACCCAACTAAGACAGAAGTTGGTATTAGTACTGGATCTAAACTTTTAAAATATATGGAATAGGCTTTATAATTTTCCTTAAACTTACAATTCTTCAGCACCTTCAACTACTGAGAACTATTCAGTCTCTCAATCCTGGACACTCATAAATTATTTCTCTACATGGTGGATACTGTATTTTAAACTTAAAGAGGTAAATGCCTTTGATTATTTTGACCTATTAACTGTGAATGAAAATGCATTGAGTGGCCTGGTATATGAACTTCCTACATTGTAGGGGAAAATAAGGAAAAGTATTTTGCTGTTTTGTGGATCTCAGAAACTCTGGATGAATCGATAAATGACATTAATGATCTCCATGATAAAACTGAGTGACTTCAGCTGATAGTAGACTATCTAAAACTTTCTAAGTATGCTTTGAAGAGAATGTTCTTTTCAGCATTCTTTGAACTCATGTTAGAAAAGACAAATAGAAGCTCTAATTATAAGGTTAGCTAGGTAATGGAGTACAATGTTTCTCAATCCCACCAATAGATTCCTCTATACATATAACCAGACTCAAGGGGAAACAAGCCCCTGAGAGGAATTAAAAAGTGTAATCCAGGAGGAATTATGTTATATTCCTTAGGTGCTTAATGATTTTGTTAATTCATTCAAGCAAAAGCCTGAGGAGTATGTGTGGGGATGGATTTTAAAGGTGTGGAATAATGGTAGAATAACATAAAACATGATTAGGCTCAGTTTATTGATATGGGCCCTCTAGCTAAAGAATATGTTTAGTATGTCAGCATTCACAGTTAAAATAGGTGTCATAAGTATGTTTGTATGATTATTTGAAGTGTTTATCAAAAGATCTCCTACTGAAAAGAAACTGGGCATGCCTAGTATTTTGTGGCTTAGTGTTAATGAAGGGATTGTAAAGCTTAGGGAATTGCAATGATAGAGTGAATAAGCTATGTAATACCTACTCTTCCAAATGGGAAGACCCAGAAGGCACACACTTCATGACTCTTATAACACACAAAACAGTCAGAAGAGCACCAGAACATTTGAAGAGATTTGTTGTAATCACTTTTCTTGTGCAAGAACTTGGCTGGATATGCTGCTGCTGCACAATGGTATGCATTAACTGCAAATAGATTTAATTGGACCCCAAGGTAGCAGGGGCCAGGTGGCAGCATTCAAATGCCAGAGGCATAGTGATGAAAATTACTGTAATAGGAAGTGTAGACAAATCTTTGTTCATAATGACCTAACTCATAATGGTGAGCAAAAGCAAGATATGAGTTATAGTGGCATGATTTGTACAGACCTTTGGGACTAGCTAATCACTCATGGTGTTTCCAAACACAAAATGGATTAGAAGCCTATTACACTATTGTTTGATTTGTATGAGCAGGAGAATTCCCAAAACAAATGAAAGAAAGGTTTCAATGGCTCATGACAAGAGGAAATCTCAGGTATTAAATCAATTTCCTGACTTGTCCCAGTACCCTATTCACTGAAGTGGTGGCCCAGTTCTCCCTAGGAAGGATCTTGATAAGACACCAATATTTTTTTTCCTAGCTTATTGTGACGCCTGGAATAAAAGAAGGATCTTCATATGTTCATGGCTGGGTAGAAGGTTTAAGGGTGGGTTGTTGTTCTTATCGCTCTACTAAGAGTCCTGCCTGGCTACAGACGATGGCCATTCAGGTGCCTTATCACCCATTGCTAGGTGGCTCAGCTAGTGTCACTTCCATAG
>JADRCD010160351.1:0-20490 GCA_019843815.1 Montemys delectorum | reverse complement strand
TTTTTTTTTTCCCCCATAAAAGGAATGGGGATGGGAGAAACTCTATAGTTTCAAGCATACTCTTTACCAATATGGAGGAACCAGAAAGGAGTGGCAAATTGGAAAATCACCCTATGCCTAATTTCCAGAGAAAGAAATCTCAGCATTGAATAAAATACAACTTGATTTCTCTCACACAAGTCCCTACCCTAGAATTCATTCGAGCCACGTCCAGCACTCACTGTAGGTCATACTTGCTCCCTCCTGCTACAAATGCTGTAAGGTTACACCTCTGACTTTGCCTTTGATACTGTGGGTCAGAAATTTTACTCCCATCCCACCCTAGCCTCAGAAAGGCACAGACCACCTGACCTTCTGTTTCCCTGGTATTTTCCTTGGTGATGCTTTTGTAAGTAGACTGGGACAAACATGTGAACCAAGTGTGTACACAAACAAATACGCAGACAAATTCTGACCTTTATTTGTAAATAGAGGATTTATACAAAGAGCTTGTATCTCCATGAACACATTTAGCCTGTGTCCACAGAGATGCATGCAAACAGTGCAGTACATATCTGCCCACATCTCTAAACCCACAGATGCGCAAGCGCACGCACATACACACATAAACACACACACACACACACTTCAAATGAAAAGGCACATTAAGTACATCCTTTATAAGCTGGGATAACTTAGCTGAAAAGCTGATTCACTGAAGGACGCTGAGGGCAGAATGGTTCACACAGCTCTCGCTTTGAAAAAGAATCAATTGGGTTTCCCGGTGAGGAAGAGGGCCCTTTTTCATTTTCCTTCAGTACATTTAAATGATTTCAGCTTTAATCAGCAGCTTCACTTCTGAGTTGTTTGGTTTTGTTTGTTTTTCTCTAAACTTCATACTGGGCCAATCCCCACCACACCATCCTTGAAGAGATCGAGGTGTGGCAAAATGGTGCGGGTGAGCGTTTCAACCAGAGGTTGCAGAGCCCGGCTTCTAGGGCGCGAATCGCTTCGGAAATGAGATGTAATTACCACGTTTCCAGTGATGCATATTCTCCTGGAGTGTTTAATTTGATTTTACTTGTGTCTCAGCGAGATACACTTTTTTTTTCAGGGTACTGGGAAAAGCGACCCCACGCTAAAAGTTAATTAACCAGCAAGGTTTTACTTTCCACGATCCTCACACAGGCTCTTCTATGCATGCCTCCTTCCGTGATCCCTGTGGGCAGAAGAGAGCAAGCACGAAAGTTCTTGGGGAATCAAGCTCTAGGGAGTGTGAAGATTTCCCACTCTCAGTGTCCTTAACCCAGGACTTTCCCCTCATGGCCTCCTACACCCCTGTGTTGCTTTGGGGGCCTACATCTTCAGCTGGTCCTTTGCAAGAAAGAGACTTTGTTCCCCACTATCTTCTTCCCGCTAAATTTTGGCAGACTACTGCCCCTAATAAATGAAATTGTAAAGTTACCAGGTTAATTATATCTATATCTCATTGCAATAGTAATAGTTAATGTCCTTATATAAACCTGGAAAGGAATATAGCATTAATTTTATTTATTGTGGGACCTCCTTATACCTAGATCCATCCTTCTCACAGTTCTGGCCTCTACTCTCAAGGGCTGGGGGAAGTGCCTTTGAGCATCAGACCACGCCTGGTATTTAGGCCTCACTAGGAAGGGAGCCACTGGAATGGAAAGGCTCTCCCAGGCCCTTTGTTTCTCATAGAGGCCCCACAGCTTGGCCTACTTCCCCCTGTTCTCAATGAGGGCACAGCACTTCACAGGAGGAGAACAGTTTCTACTACCCACTGCTAAGAAAACCCACAGCCCTCCTGGCCACCCAACCCTCTCAGCCAGCCTTAGGCAAGGGGCCAAGTTCACAGGACCCAGGCTAGACTTGGCCAGACCTTGTTTGTTCTCCTTGGTTTTTTGTTTGTTTGTTTGTTTTGTTTTTTGTTTTTTTTACCTTGACCTTGGACTCCAGCAGCTGGGTAGCCAGTCTCACAGCCCAGAAGACTCTGAGAGAGTCCCCTTCGGCTTATTCTCCCTGATGAACCGTCATTTCCCTCAAACACTGATAAGCTGACCTGCCTGGGTTTCAAGCTTCTTTCTTTTGTATTTTTCTTCTTTGCCATCCCAGTATGCAGCCTGCTTTCAGAACTCTGAGGAGACGCTTCTGGATGAAGACCACTCTGATAAAAATTCCATTTCTTGTCCTGACTCACCAAGGCCTGGGGCTCTCAACCCTCAGAGACCACCTTCCTCCTTCAGAGATCTTGAAGGAGGCTCCAACATTTGCTTCCAATTGAAGGGTCTAGGACTGGTCTTGATGGGTGTTCAGGTTGACAGTCTGTGTGAACATCAGCACCCAGCATTTAAAACTTGTGGCAAAGGCAAAAAGGAGGGAGACACCGCAGCCCCTCTCTCTCCCTCTTTATTATTTTTTCCTGCTCTCTCGCTCTTTATTGCCTCTTCTCCTCAGGGAGCTTGGCACAATTCCATGGAGATGCCCCTCTGCAAAGGGGTGACTCTACTGAGGCCCTAACCACTGGGGGGAAGAAATAAAGAAAGTGGGTGTTATAAAAATCAGTACCTTGGTGCTAATTTGTTCTTGAAATAGAAGATAGTTTGGGATCTAAGTACTCTGCCTGAACAAGAGGGATCCCGAAACGAAACTGTGGGGAGAATAAGGCAGCTTAAACTTAAGCTCTGCCTGGCTCCTTAGCCCTCATCACCCCATCAGCCCAAGCCATTGAGGGTGGAGGGGGCTTGTTTGGAGTTGCACCTGTCAGAAGTCCCTTCAAAGAGCAGCAGGTTTTCTCTGCTTCCTACACGTCCTTGCGTGCACCCAAAGAGAGGATTGCAAGCATTCCGAGCTTCCCTTTTGCTCAGTCAGAATCTGCTTCTGTTTCTTTGGTAGTGGGGGGACTCTCCGGTATTCCTTTTGTATGCTGAAATGGCAATCTGTCCTTCTGCTCCTCTCCATTATTCTCGGCTTCTCGCTGAGCGTATTTCACCATTTCTCTGCCCACATCGGGATGAAATCTGCATTTGGGAAATCCTATCTCCCAATCATGTCTGATACGGGAGAGAGCGCTTTTCCAGACAAACTGGGGCTTTGGGGAAAGCCGCTGAGATCAGAGTTTGAGACTCTGGTTTCTGCATCAAAGGCTGACTGAGAGGCTCCGTGAGGTTCTTTGCCCACCGTGAGCTGAAGCATAGCCTGCCACAGCTGGAGCCTTCCTGGCTAGATCTATTATTATTATTATTATTATTATTATTATTATTATTATTATTATTATTACTACTACTACTACTACTACTACTACTATTAAAACTCCAGGTTTGCCTCCATTCTCAGCTCCAAGCCCCAATTTAGAGACTTAGATAGTCAAAGCCATCTGCTTGAGAACTGGAGCCTCTCAGACACGTCTCAGTCCAGAGCCTAGGAGGAGGAGCCATCCTCTTCTCCCTAGGTCCCTTTGCGTCGGCCAAATTAAGCCTCTCTGCCCCCCTCCCCTAACACAGCTTGCCTAGGGGGCGTTGCCCTGTCCCTTTAAATCTCCCAACTCTCTCCTCCTTTTCCTTTCCAGAGAGCCAATCAACAAAGTCTTCATTTCTTTCCGCCCCGCCCATCTCCCGGGGAGGGAACCCCAGGAGACCCAGGCCTAGCGTCACGTGCAGCGGCTATGGTCACGTGGGAACCAGGGGCGTGCTATGGAGAGGAGGGCGGGAGCCGCCGGATTTCTTAATGAAGTGTGTCCGCATGCGTAGTGGGAATGCGGATAGGGAGGGGGAAGCACCCGGGGGGAGGAGGAGAGGAGGGGTGGAGAGAGAAGGGAGGAGGGATGGGGGGAGGGAAAAAGGGAGCGAGGTGTCTCCCTAGCTCGCTGCCTCTGGCAAGTGGAGTTTTTAAAAAGCTGGAGCAGATCATGTCATGACGACTTCGCTGCTCCTGCACCCGCGCTGGCCGGAGAGCCTTATGTACGTCTATGAGGACAGCGCGGCGGAGAGCGGCAGCGGCGGCGGCGGGGGAGGCGGCGGCGCGGGCAGCGCGGGGGGCGGCTGCAGCGGAGCGAGCCCCGGCAAAGCCCCGAGCATGGACGGGCTGGGCGGCAGCTGCCCGGCCAGCCACTGCCGCGACCTGCTCCCGCACCCCGTGTTGGCCCGCCCGCCGGCTCCTCTGGGTGCCCCTCAGGGCGCCGTCTACACGGACATCCCAGCCCCGGAGGCGGCGCGCCAATGCGCCCCACCGCCGGCGCCCCCCACCTCGTCCAGCGCCACCCTGGGCTATGGTTACCCATTTGGGGGCAGCTACTACGGCTGCCGCCTGTCGCACAACGTGAACCTGCAGCAGAAGCCTTGCGCCTACCATCCGGGAGACAAGTACCCGGAGCCGTCGGGCGCCCTGCCTGGTGACGACCTGTCCTCCAGGGCTAAGGAGTTCGCCTTCTACCCCAGCTTCGCCAGCTCCTACCAGGCAATGCCCGGCTACCTGGACGTGTCGGTGGTGCCGGGAATCAGCGGGCACCCGGAGCCGCGTCACGACGCGCTCATCCCTGTTGAAGGCTACCAGCACTGGGCTCTTTCCAATGGCTGGGACAGTCAGGTGTACTGCTCCAAGGAGCAGTCGCAGTCCGCCCACCTCTGGAAGTCTCCCTTCCCAGGTAAGGAAGGGGCTTGAACGGCGCCGCCGTTGCCGCCGCCGCCAGGGACCCCTCCCCGCCCTGACTGCCCTCCGGCTCCGCGCCTCAGCCACCCCCGCCGTCTGGCCCCGGCGCGCCGGCTCGGCTAGGCTGTCGATGGAGCCGGCCGGGCGAGCTATGCTGAGGAATGCGCCGGGGAAGAAATCTGCTCCGACACGTTCCCCGGAGCTGCCGGGTCCAGAGTGAAGCAATCAGAGGCGCCCGAGCGCCGGCTCGGCTCGGCTCCGGTCGGGAGCTCGCCTCCTCCTCCCCCAGCCCGCTCCAGCCTCACTCAGGGATCCTGGCCCCTAAATCCGCTTCCAGCCAGGAATGGGTTGGGATTGGGCCTCTGGTGCCTTGGAACTTAGTCCGAAGCCAGTACCCAGTGGATAGTTGGGGTCTGGGGAGAGGATAAGAACCTTTACCTTGCCCGGATCCGTCAACCACCAGATACTATAACATTAAAATAGGGATCTAATTCGGCAGAGCCTATAGAAATGTACAGGTTTTTTTCTTTTTAAATTTAACCATGGATGTTTTATAAGAGCACAGAAGAGCTAAAAATCTCTGTAGAGGGAATGTGTAAGATTTGAATCCTCCCCTGGGATACAAATCTTTCTTTGCCGCTCTGGTACACAGTTTTAATCCTGTGAATCCACTGCCAAGTCCTCCAAGTGAGAGTTCCTGGCATTCCAGACAGAGAAAGAGGCTTCTAAAATGGGGAGTGGGAGAGGCAGGCCTGTGCTGTGGTCCGGGGTCCAGGCCACTCTTGTCTGGCTGTGTATGCAAGAAGAGAACATTCAGGTCTTGTTCCTCTGTGGCTGTCTCTGAGTAGGAAAGGATTCCATTCACCCCGCCCCTCACTCTCCAGAGGAGAAGGACCGGCTCAGATTTCCCAAAACTGCCTCTAAAGCCTTAGGTTCCACTCTGATCTGAGAATCTGAGGGTCTAGAGAAGCCAGCATTTGAGTCTACTCTCCCTATGTACAGAGCTCAGTGGGAGACAGTTCCCTCTTCTGATATCTCCAAAGATTCTTGAGAGTCCAGAGAAGCCTAAGATAGCTTCCCACTGTGCCCAAAAGGAGCCCCCCAGCCTCCTATTCCAGGCCTGGGGATTTTTCACTGGAAAGGATCAACCCAAAGACCTCTTTAGGGCGGGTCTGAAATTCTTCTGCATCTGAGATTGGGTGGAGAGGTAGATGGAGAAAAATCACTGAATGATATTACAGAATGTAGCAGAAACATTCTGAAAAACAGCACAAGGTCACTTGACATAAGTCAGTACAGAGCTAAAACCACATAAGGCACCCTATTTCTCACTGCAGGAACTGAGGACATGCTTGTGGTACAATGGTATCATACACCACCTTCTCTGTATTGACTATAAGATTTTTTTATACTATACAAATGGATTCATGTGAAGCACAGACTGATACATTTTTATTAGATAGGCTGTTCATATGTAGGCATTCTATAATACACTTATAGAAGAGAGGCTGCCCTTTACTTCTCTAGCTCATAAAACAGAAAGCTTCTTGAATGAAGGTCCAGCAGGAATCCTTGTGGTAGTGGAATTAATGGGTCACGAAAAGAAGGCCAGTAGACTGGGAATCTAGTGCCCACCCTGCTCACTGTAGTAAGAACTCAGGCCTAAAGCAAAAAGCAACATCTTTGGAATGAAGAGTGTACCTAAAAGAACTGCTGTGGCTTTCCTGTATAGGCATGTGGGTTGTGTGGTGGGTTGGAGGAGCTCAGAATTATCTTTGAGCAAATAAACATCTTAAAGATTCCCAGAAACAAGAACAACACAAAAAAACACTCTGCTAAAAATAAACACTTTTATATCACAGCCTCCTAGAGAAAGATATCTTTGAAATAAAAAAAAAAACCCAATTGAGATTTAATACACTTGCAAATTACAACAGGGAAGTGCATATAGAACCCAGTGTGCCTCCACTGCTCTGAGCTCATGCTCCCCATGTAGAAATAGATTCTGGCTGGTGTCTCTCAGTGCCTGAAGAAGTCCAGGAGGGAGGCAGATGAAAAAGAAATTATCTTCAGACACCCTCCATCTTTCTACCCACACAGGTCTTTTAGAAGTAGTGAGATTTTTCAGATAACTCTGTCTATGCAATTGTGGTTTGTTCGGCAACATCTAGCCATAAACACCACTGTCTCTCTTCACTGCCTCTGGCTCTGAGAAACCTCACCTATGATAGTCTGGGCTGGTGTGGGAGATGGAGGCAATTGTTCAGAAAGATCTAGATAATTAGAGCTGTGAGGAGTTGTGGCTTCTTTCTCCCAATTATACAGATCCCTGCTTCACCGTTCTCTCTCTCTCTCTCTCTCTCTCTCTCTCTCTCTCTCTCTCTCTCTCTCTCACACACACACACACACACACACACACACACTGTGGTGAGTATAGACACCTTTCTTTTTTCATCAAGAGATCCCAGGAGACAATTAGACGGAGGAAGAAAAAGAAGACAGTTCTGAAATAGGTAGATGATAGATAGATAGACAGACAGATTATAGAACATAACAAAACAAAAAACAAACAAAAACAGTGGGTTTTTTTGGCGCCCGTACTAAAAGTCTATCTTGACAGTCTTTGAATTTGGATTGGAAAGAGCCACTAGCTGCAAAGGCTAATCCTTAAATCCCAGAGCCTACTAATGAAGTGGGCAGGCTTTGGAGCGAGCGCCCTCACAGAAGCCTCTACCCCAAAACAAAGACTGGCAGGAGATTGTTTTCATTATTTGCTTCTCATAGATACCGATTAGATTCCCAGGTACAAATCAGTTAGTGTAGGTGATCTGGGGGGACACTAGGGAAGGGAATATTGAGATACTAATAGCTAAGTCCACACCCAGGAAGGGTAGACTCTGCTCAAAATCTAAGCTACCAGCTGCTCTCACATCTGTGAAGCCCACTTCCTATCTAGCCAATACAGCAGACAATGGAAGGTGCTCCTTTGAGAAGGAAAGACAGGAGCTATTTCTCCAGGAGGTCAAAACAACCTGCTGTTCAGTTTGACCCAAGGAAACCTTGGTGGAGTCAATCTTTGACATCCAATAGAGGGGGGAAAATGACCAGTTTAGAGCAGTTATGTACCTTTTAACCAGAATTTTTAGGTTGTGTTGATTAAACTTTATTAGAAATTTAGAGTTTATGGTTAGGGAGCTACAAAAGGTGAAGTTTTTTTTTTTTTTTTTTTTAAATAAAAATCAGGAACAGTTAACTGGTTCATTCAAAAACTGAAAAATACCCATATCCTCACTTTGCCCTTCAACAAAGGGGATGTCCTAGGAGGTCCATTTCTTCTGACCCTTACTCTGACTTTATGTGAAGAGTCAGAGAGTCTAGATTCCAGCTCTGTCGTTTAAGTCACTTCCTTACTACGAACCTCTGATTTCTAATCTTGCAAAATGCATTTAATAAAATACAACTGAAGAAGTGTTCTGGGGAAGGGAGGCGCTTATTGTATCACTACTTATTCTCTTTATTTTTATTCTTGTCCCAGAATTATCTGTTTCTTAAATATAGTTCCATCTATAAGAGTAAAACAAATAGATGATGAGTTACTTAAAACTTTGTCTGGGACCAGAAAGAAAAACTTTTTAAATTGACAGATCATATCTACCAAACTGAAGTGA
The DNA here is from genome assembly GCA_019843815.1 of Montemys delectorum. Lineage (NCBI taxonomy): Eukaryota > Metazoa > Chordata > Mammalia > Rodentia > Muridae > Montemys > Montemys delectorum. Next base: position 12,175 of record JADRCD010160351.1, on the reverse strand, counting down.
CTGAGTTTTTTTTTTTTCCAGATTAATAAAATCTTGGGTGTCAGAGAAACATTGACAAGTTGGATAGATAATTTTCTTGAGAAATTGTCACCATGAAGGCAGCCTGAGCCAGCCACTGGAACCCCTTTCCATTTTCTTCCTGGATACTTTATTTCTAGCTGCATTCTATTGTGATCTCCCTTCCACATCCCCTCCCTGTCATGGGTCTCTGAGAGAGGGTGAGCTCAGGAACGCCAAGCTCACTGGGAATGGCAGTGTAAGGAAAATGCTTATAAACACTTCAGCAGATTCTCTGTTTTCATGCTGGGGCCATGTCTAATACTTCCAAAGGAACATAAGAATGAAGGAGAGAACTCAGACACTTATTAGAGTCTACCTGAAGTCCAGCGATGCCATAGAAAGCAATGAAGGCTGAGCTAGCTATTCACATAATTTCCTTTATCCTGCCACTATGGTCTTTCACTGCCAAGAGCTCAGATGGGGAGTGCCATCCTATTTTGAATTCCTGTGAAATGCTCTAAACCTGAAGAAATTGAACAAGTGGTGGCTGAAATTGCAAGAGTAGATCTTAGGGTAGCTGGGGTGTAGAAGATTTCTTTCGGCTTTGGAAGAACAGAAACAGGAAGGTTGCAACAGAATTCTTATCCTTTTGGTGGGACCTAGGTATGGACCTCCTCCTATGGGGATCTGATTTCCTTACACTGAGCCAGGATCTTCCTCCCTGGGTGGTGGTAGGTGATTCACAACACTGGAGCCCTTTTTGCAAGTGACTGATCCCCCAAGCAGTCTGCCTTCATTTGATAGTTTCTTCTCTATGTTGGAGAATCAGATCCATAGTGTAAGGCTAGACTCATTCATGTGCCTAGGTACCTTCAGGCTGATGGAGCGACCCACTTGATGGTCTATGCCCCTGTAGCTGACACCCTGATTGCTATACACTCCTCGAACTTACAATGTAAGTCCTTTCCACGACAAAGGGGAGATTATAGGGTGTAGGAACCCTGTTGTGCTGACTGCAGAATGAAGTTTTTTTCTAAATACCAGCACTCCGGCAAGCAGGAGGAGGACTTGGAGCGTCCGATTTTAAGGGTCCAAGGTTTCTAATAAAGGGTGTTGTGCAGAGCCATAGTGGAGATTGAGGCAAAAGGGAAAAAAGTCAATAATACAGATTCTCTGTTTATTTTTTAATGATATTTTATCATGGATTTTTTTTGCACTGTTTTGATTTTCTTTTTAAAATATGTGCCTTAAAATATTATCTTGATTACTGAGTTTTTTGAGCTCCTTCCCTTAAAGTTTGGACCTAAAAGGAGGCTGATACCCCAGTGGCCTCACCTTCTCTGTGGCCTTACTAACACGTGTGGGGGGGGGAGGGGTTACTTAGAGTTAGAGCACCTTATGAAGCAGTACAATTTGGCGGCCCAGTTGAGACCCTTCGGGGACTTCAGACCTCCTCGCATCCGGGTAGCCCTTAGCCGCCCACCTCACTTGCTGCTGCTTGCCTTCTCTCTCCCTCTAGACGTGGTTCCTCTACAGCCCGAAGTGAGCAGCTACAGGCGCGGGCGCAAGAAGCGCGTGCCCTATACCAAGGTGCAGCTGAAGGAGCTAGAGAAGGAGTACGCAGCCAGCAAATTCATCACCAAAGAGAAGCGCCGGCGCATCTCAGCCACCACGAACCTCTCGGAGCGCCAGGTCACCATCTGGTTCCAGAACCGGCGCGTGAAAGAGAAGAAGGTGGTCAGCAAATCGAAAGCGCCTCATCTCCACTCCACCTGACCGTCCGCTTGCCCACCCGCCCCGCCCGTCCCGACTATTTATGTCACTGCTTTGTACCATAACGGAATCCACCCGAAGGACGCTGCACCGGCGCAGACCACTATTTAATCTTACCGAGAAAGAGGAACAGCTCTGCCTTACCCTAGTCCCATCCCACCCCTAATCTCACTGCCCCCCGCCAGACGGCACCCACTCAGCATCCTCAGCTGTAGAGGTGGGTTCAAATGGGGTGCCAGAGGAAGACTGTCTCTAACCCCCTGGCCTTTGTGGCTTGTCCCACTAGAAAGCCGAGTGGCCTAGAGAGTCATTCCTACCAAAGCAGTACTGGGAGATTCCAAATTACTCAGTTCTTGCCTCTTGCCTCTTCCTGTGCCTCAGCTTGTGGAAGAAACTCCTTTCCCTTCTTGGGGTGCATGGGCACTGGATCTGGGTAGTTCTTTCTTTCTTTCTTTCTTTCTTTCTTTCTTTCTTTCTTTCTTTCTTTCTTTCTTTCTTGTTCTCCCTTTTTGCTGTTATTCCTGAACTCCGTAGGCAAGGTTTTCCCAGTTAGGATTTTTCTGTGCATCTTTTAAAAGTGTTAATGATGATGCTAATCCTTAGGGCCTGGCAGTGTAACATAATTCAAACTGAACCGTTCTTGGAACTTGTAGATTTTCTTTTCTTTTCTTTTTTCTTTCTTTTCCCTTTCTTTCTTTCTTTCTTTCTTTCTTTCTTTCTTTCTTTCTTTCTTTCTTTCTTTCTTTCTTTCTTTCTTTCTTTCTCTGTCTGTCTCAACAAAAGCTGGAGTTAGTGCAGCCCCTAGCCACATCCTAACCCAGAAATGATTCCCAGGAGGTGCCTTTGACCCCACTGCCTCCTCTGCTTTGCACTCTTAGTCCTATGGAAATCCAAGGAGGACAAAAAAAAATCTCCAGCCACAATGCTAAGTGTGGCTTCTGTCTCTTTTTCTCTCATGGTGAGGTTGGGAATTAGGCCAGGCTTAGAATCAGAACTTTTTATCAACTTCTTTAAAAGAGATAGAGGGTGGATCCCTCAGAAGATCTTCAGTCATATCTCTACATAAGCAATAGCAGAGAGTGGAGAGGAGAGAACACACACTTTCATTTTTCACTGATTTCCTAAGCATAGCTTGAGGAGCTGATTAAGGAGGGGGTGAAATCATTGGTCCTGGATAAACCAGCTAAATGTAGACTCTGCCTAATTTCTCCCTCCTCAAAAGCCAACTTGGTGCTGTGGGGGCCCCCTCACCTCTTCCCTTCCCACTGGCTCATTACAAAACAGTGTTCTTTTGAAATGCCCATCTGAAATAGGCTCTTTTTTTTAATGTTGTGTATCTGTATATAGTATCGTGACGTCTGAATGACAATGTATTGAATGCAAAGAAGAAAAAAACCACAAACTCGTTTTTAAAATAAAATATCCTTTTGTTTTTGGCCTTGATTTTATTGCTTGGGTTCCTTCTGAAGCCTTTCTTTCCTGGCTCTTCAGGGCAGGCTACTATGGCCCAATCCAGTCAGACAGGGTCAGGGAACAATGTGCATATCACCTGCAACAGCAGGTTCCCAACTTTTATTTCTCTCCAGTAAACTTTGAAGACATTTGTATTGTCTATTCTGTTTAGATAAGAGAACTTCCCATCTTAATACCCAACTTAGATCAATTTATGTTGGGAGAGGGAAAGGTGTGATCTGTTGAAAAAAAAATCTGGAAATGGGTAAGTGAGAAAAGTTCACTGCTTAATGATTTGTAAGTAGGTTGGTGGGTCTTATCAGAGTTTGCTCTCTAAAAATGGGGGGGGGGTTCTGGTTCTAGGGTGTCAGGAGGGTAGCACCATGGCTGAGAGATGACTGGATCTATGATAGCAACAGTAGAGACAGCAGGCAGGTAGCTCACCTTAGGGCGCCATGACCCTACTTCCCCAGGGTCAGGGGCACTTAGAGCTCAGCTTTCCCAGACTACACTCATGTCTTTATCCCATCCACTTAAACAGAGAGGTCTGAATGCCAGGATCGCTCGGGCCTCCAGTTTGTCAAGCCAGTTCCATTTTATTCTCTGGAGTTCCTAAGAACGCGCTCGTCTTCCAGGAGGTCTGGAGTCTGTGGAGAGGTGCCACTAATTTGTTTTCCTTGTCGCATCTGTGCCTATCTCTCTATCTGGTCGAGTTAATGAGATCGTTAAGTTGTCAGGTTAAGAGACTTTTAAAAAGCAATATAGCCTAAAACAATGTTATCTCAGATTAAATCTTTACTGCAGCAATTTTTATTTATATATGATTTTTTTCCTCTCCTGAGACACAGAAGGACTGGAGGCATCAGGCTGGAAATCGGAGTTTGCCTTTCTGGCTCCCTTTGCCTGATGGAGCTGAAGCTTTTAAATTTTAACGTTAATAAATGCTTTTTGTGGACACACACACACACAGAGAGAGAGAGAGAGGGAGAGAGAGAGAGAGAGAGAGAGAGAGAGAGAGAGAGAGTCTGAGAGACAAAGAACCTGAAGAATTCATCCTCCATGGAGTCTATGCTACTGAAGCAACTGCCAGCCTCATTCTACACTCAACTCTGGGCTGATTAGAGAGAACCACATACCAGCCAGGGGAAATTTGAAAGGGAATAAGTGAATCCTCTAGAAACAAGAGTCACTATTAATTTTATTTCCCTTTCTCTCCCTACCAACAACCCCAATCTTGTTTCAAAAGCCCCCAGACCTCTCCTAAGATAAAAAGAGTTGTTCAGACAGAGAAAAGAAGCAGAGAAGAGACTTGGAAGTTTTCTAGTAGGGTCTTCAGATCTCTTAGTCACTGCAGTTATTTGGGTCCTCCTATAACATTTTGTAGACACAATGAAAGCTGAAGACTTCATGGGTAAAGATAATTTTATGTCCTAGAGAGCCCTCCGAGTGTGCACACAAACCTACACTCAGTCAAAGTGTCAAGTCTTAGCTGGTGAGGAGGTACACCTGAAGGGTCCAACTCTACCCTAACCCTAACCCTAACCCTAACCCTAACCCTAACCCTAACCCTAACCCTAACCCTAACCCTAACCCTAACCCTAACCCTAACCCTAACCCTAACCCTAACCCTAACCCTAACCCTAACCCTAACCCTAACCCTAACCCTAACCCTGGTTGATTGATAGAAGTTTAGGGTCCAGCTAGGCAACATAACCAGCTGACCCTTTAACTTGGGAAAATAGAGTCTTCCTGTGAGGAAAGAACCATCCTACGCTCCTAGACAGGGATGAAAAGACAAAAAGCTTTGTGCAGGCTCCTGAGGACACACTAGGGCACTGGAAAGGCAAGGAAGAATTGCAGGCATTCTGTGTAGCCAGCGTGCCCCAATGTGCCCAGGGTTCTTTGTATTTTCAAACACTCAACCAAATATATCAGATTGATTTTTGAGGATTATCACACCTGGATTAATTTTGGAGATGCACCTCTAGTCAGAGTAAATAAATATTGCATAAAGCTGTGTGATCTTGTATTCTAGGGAAGCAACAATGGGAAATGTATTCTTTCCTTGGCTCTTTCCTTCTTTAAAGAGATTAACACTATCTTTGGGAATATGCCCCCATGCTCTTGAGCATCGGAGACTGTCCTCCTGCTTCGGGGGGGGGGGGGAGGTGGTGTGTTGTTAGCACACTCATCTCAAGCTGTAGAGTAATTTTGTCTTTATTTAGACCTATTAAAGCAAAGCTTCCTCTTCAAGGGCAGTCCCCTAAGATTTTGGTTGGAGTAAGTTGGTATTGGCAAACATAAGGTTACCAGAGCATACAAGCAAGGGGTTGTGAGCACAGAGGTTTCCTTCTTGAAAACAGAAGTTCTAGTTCTTATAATTTCGTGGCCCTCTCAGCTTCTCCAATCTCCAAGACCCTAGGACTATTGAGGTTTCATAGTACTTTCCTTTGAGGGTCACTTTGCTGTGGTGCCAGACACACTTGGGTTGAGTCTTTTGGTGTTAGAAGAGAAACACCTTCTCTGCCTTCATTATTCCCATCTAGGTCAAGAACAATAGTCCTTCCCCTGGCAAAAGTCCCAAAGTCAGGAACCCACCTTAGAGAACAACGCCAGCAACTCTCTCAGCAGATCCTTCCATGACTGCTTGGAAGACCATTTTCTGAGTTTGATCCACTTGCGCAAGTCATCAGTGGGGACGAAGTGATAAGTTAAAACCCCGTGCACTGGTGCACTGTCATCCCTGTAAAAGACCCTTTTATTGGAGCTGGGATCCTTGTAGCAGCCCCTTCTGTGCATCCATCACATCACGTTCAAATGAGAATTCTCCCACTCAGAACCCGCTTGAATCCTGGCATGGTATCAGAACCCACCTTCAAGAAAACTCCAAGAGCAGATGTGTATCTATCTGACGCACAGTAGTGGAGAGTAGAGGGGCCCTGGGGACCAAAGGGCTTCTGGGAGAGGGAGGAGAAGGAGGAGGGGGCCAGAGCTTTTTCACAACCAACCAGACTCTTCTTCTTTTAGCCTTGACCGTGACTAGGTCTTTCTGACCTTGACATCACAGGATAACAGGGAAAGGGGGGGGGAGGGTGAAAAAGGCCTTGATCTTCCGGTGGCCAGAAAAAGGGAGGGCCGCTTGCCCCCTAGACACGCCATCCCTCTTCCCGCCAGAGCCCTCCGCCTCTGTTTACACACAGAGGAGGTGTCGTCTCCAGTCTAGACAGGGGCGCTAATAACGCCCATAAAAGGCAGCCTCTCCAGAGAGGCTCTGGTAACTCAGCTCCTGCTTGCCTGCCGCTGACTTGCTCCCTCCGCCTCTCCCTCTCGCGCCCCGCCCCTCAGATACCTTGGCGGAGCCCCTGGGAAGCCTTGTGGTGGGGGGGATTCAAAAGGTTTCTAGAGGCTGATAACCTCTACCCCTCGCCCTTCTGAGCCTCTTCAGTCTCCAAAGGTAAGTGGACCCCTGAGCTCCCAGCTCAGCAAGGGTGTGTGTGTGTGTGTGTGTGTGTGTGTGTGTGTGTGTGTGTAACAGAACATTTTCTCACCCCACCCCCAACCTCCTGGGCTTACTTTTCCAACCTGAACCCCATACCCCAGTCTCAGAACTGGACTGGGACACTGGGTTTTTGGAAACAGCTGAGCAGCTGCATTTGGCAGAACCTAAGGATATCTCTGTCCTCTCCAGGGCTGGGCCTAGCCATTGGACACTATCATGGACAAAGGGCCAGCCTAAGGAAAGAGGATACTCGGAGTAATATTTCCACCATCTCCCCAACCCAGCTTTGAGGTGTATGAGGGCAGGCTTGAGGTCCACCCCCTTACAGTAGCAGTGGGTGTGGCATTTATAAGCATGTTTTTTTTTTTAAAAAAAACTGGTCCCTACACCTTTCCTGACACTCAGTAATTCACTAGGCGAGGAGATCCTCTGCTGGTGGAGGGGGAAAATGTCAGAGCTGGCAGTCTATTTAACTGTTAGCACTACAGGAAAATCTCGGAGGAAATAAGGGGAGCTCTTTCTCATAGAGGTGCTCATGATGGGGAGTCTTCCAAATGTTTACTCCTGGGGGCTCTCACTACTTCCCAGTTTTCTGAGTGAAAAGGACCTCTTGTTGGACGGGAAACCTAGAGGAGTCTGAGCCTAAAAGCCTGCTTGAGTTTCTAGGGTTAGTCGAAGCCTCCACTTCCAAGCTGCTGACCCCTAGAAAGCAGCACAGAGCAGGCAGTCTCCCAGTTAGATACTTTCGTTTGGGACACTTGCAGGAATGATGGAGGCCAGATGGACTCCATTCCCTAGAGGAACCAGTGAAGGGTCCAATTAGAAGAGAAAGAACCCTCTCTCTACCCCATCCTGTAGCCTTGTCTGAATGTGAAAGAAGTTCATCCCAAGCCTGAAAGGTCCCAAAGGGACCAGACTTGGGGTGGGGGTGGGGCAGCCAGTGCATGGAAAGGGACCCTTCCCAGCTATCATTTTTCTTCTCCTTAATAGAGCTATGTTTACCTCCCTAGAGGGGCCCAGGCTCTGCCTCATTTGCATATGCAGTGAACCCCTTTCTGAAAACTACTAGGCAGTAACCTTGAATAAGATCTCATAGTCTCAGCTCACCAAAGAGAAGGCAAAATCGAACCAAATAATTCTTGGTTTAGGATTAGCAGTAGAATCCAAATGCAGCTGCACCACAGCCAGTTTGCTTGGGCCACTAGAGCCTGTGAAGATTTTCTAATTAACTTATGTTGGGTCCTTTTCGCTGTAGAGGCTGAAGCTGCTAGAGGAATGGAGGCGCAGAGAAAGTGTGGGGAGGTAGAGGGTCATCCAGCAGGCACACGATCCTGAAGGAGGCTAGCTGAAGTTCTTGGGTGTTCATGGGAAACCTTAGACTACACTCTTGCCTTCAGCTTTAATTAACCCCTGAGTTAATGAACGTGGCACGGCTGAGTCTGCCCAGCTGTGGCGGAAGCCAGTGGCCTAGCAGACAGGCAACCCTCTTCGAACCTCATGATTTGATGAATGTGCGGGAGAGTTCTGAAGCATCACTTGTTCGCTGTTGACCGACGATGGTGATTTTTGAGATGATGGAGTGCTGACGGATTGAACCAGACTAAATGCAGCTACCTAAAGCTTTGGGCTGCTAGGATCCTCCTGGTTCCCTCACTTAGCCTCAACCGGTTCTTGGGGAACAGCTCTTGAGGAGCTGGATTTAGAGCCAAAGCTTCACACCCTAGCCTCCCGCCGGTCCCGGGCATCCAGGTTGGGAGTGGAGGGTTTTTCTTTTCTTTCTTTTTTTTTTTTTTTTTTTCTTTTTTCTTTTTGGTCCGAGCCTGGTCCTGAAACCCAGCAGCGACTACGCTGCTTTGTGCAGCCGGGTTACCTAGAGGCATACAGAGTTATCGCGATGCTCAAGGAAACTGGACGCTTAGGTTGCCTGGGTCCTCAGAGGGGCCCTGGAAACCCCTAAATGTACACTGAGTCTTGGAGAGCAGGATTCTGGGGACAGGGATTTTGCTAAAGGCGATCGGCAGCGCTCCTTGACAGAAATTAGCAAGTGTTGCACAGAAGGAAGAGGGGTTTGTGAGTGGGTCTGTATGTCAAATCTGAAACCTAGAGATGATGATTTTATCAGGGTCAAATCAGGCTGAGAGAAATCCACGTCTGAAGAAGGAAGCCCTCTCAAGCCATTCTCATTCTCGCCGCAACCACCCCACCACCACCACCCCCGGGTTGCATCTGCCGCCCTGTGGCCGCTGCTCAGCAGTCTAACTCAGGAGGGCAGGGAGAAAAGCCCGGGGTCTGAGATTTTTGAGCTGCGGAAAAATGGGAGAAGCTAAGACCTTCCTCTTGGGGTCTCTTTTCATGGAGATTAGCATTGTCTGAAGGGAAGCTAAAATGGGGAGAAGACTCCACTCAACAAAGGCTAGCGGCTGACGGCAAAGCCAGCTCGCATCCCTCACATCAACAATAGCGGCAGAGCGCCGAGGCCTGGAGAGCCTGGGCGTAGACCTCGCTGCCAAGCGTAGTGTGCTGATTGAAATTTGTAATGTTGAGATCACATCGCCTTTATCTTTATGACCAAAACGACTCCCAGATAATTTTTTTTAAACTAGATGTTCATGTGCAATCAATGAGTCTTGAAAATGGAGAAATAAAATGAAATTCAGAGATGGTATGACATACTTTCTGTAGCTGAGGGATACTCTGCAGCCTTACAGCCCCTTAATCAATTACGCACAAAAAAGGGGGCGGGGAGGCACTATAGGCCCGGTCTTCTGGTTCTGAGTGAAGGTTGACTGCAGAGACTGGCATCCCACGAGCAGGACCTCCGTGGTTCTAGAGTGGGTCCGGAGCTGGGCGGGCTCCTGGGGGCGGGTGGGGCCAAGCGGGCTGTCAGGAAGGCTCGAGCTGAGGAAGGAGAACCGGCCAAGCGGGGCAAGGGGCGGGCGCCAAGCTGCGGGCTGCTAGCTGCGCGGGGCAGGGCGGCGCCCGCGGGGACACATTTCTGTCGGAATGAGCAGCTATGGCTTGGGATATGAAATCGCTCCGGGAGCGGTGGAATTCGAAGAATTTGCCTTTCTTTCCGCTGCGTCCTGTAGAGGAGAGAGGGGCGGGAGAGAGAAAAGGGGAATGAGAATCTCCTGCTATTCTGTCTGCGTTTTGTAGCGTCGGGCTATTTTCCAGATATTTAACTATCACCTATGTTTCTCTCTCTCTCTCTCTCTCTCTCTCTCTCTCTCTCTCTCTCTCTGTGTGTGTGTGTGTGTGTGTGTGTGTGTGCAATTCTCTGATAAAAATCGTCACGATCTTTTAAACATGTATATGTTATCAAACTGTGTTCAACCTTGGACAGCTAAAGCTCAAAATAATCAGAGATGGTGAGTGTCCGTCTGCTATAACCCTAATAAAATGTATTTGAGCTGGTTCTTTTCTTGATGAGCTGTTCTACCGGTGCCCCAGTTGGGATCCCAATGTTGACTTGCAGATGCTCGTTATAGTCAACAACCAGCCTTCTCTAGAAGGAGCATCATAAATAAAAATTTGAGTCCTCAACAGGGTTTTTCTTTCACTCTTGCCCACCTCAGAAGGCAACTCACCCCTGGCCTCTGCGTTGCTCCATAATGGTCCCACAGTCAGCCTGCAGGTTGTAGTGTAATCTCCTTTGCTGTAGAATATATAATCTTTCAGGCCAGCCGGTTTCTGATGGGGCTGACAGCCTCCTGTCATAAAGACATTCTTAGAAGCTCCCAGTACCTAGAAGTCACAGCCGAAAAGTAGTTCAAGCCACCTCTAAATTTTCAAGAGCAGGCAAAGAGGGCCACCCTGAATTCAGCACCTTCATTTGTTCTTCTCTCTGCCTTTGGTTCTTTCTCTACCGATGAGTGGAGGCTAAGGTTAATTAGGGGTACAGAAGAGATAGAATTATCAATTCCCCCTACACCTTTCTTGAGTGGATGAACCTTAAGCATCTTTTCATATCCCAAGAAGAAAATGCAGTGGAGACAACGCAGCAGCGCTGGCAGGGCTGAGAGATAGCTGCGGGGAAACCTGTTCTCACCCCCACTTCGCCTCTACTGTAAATAAACCCTGAGCCAAAGGGCTCATCCGTCTCCTTAAACAGCCAGTAAACTTTATATGACACAATATCTAATAGTAATTTATTGGGGAGATATTGTAAATTCCAACGGTTTTAGTTAATAAAGGAGCTAATTAAAGAGGGACGGGCTGTACTCGGCCAGCTGTTGGTGATAAGATAATACATCTGGGGAGGGGCGCATGGTGCAGAGGTGTGTATGTGCAGATATTTTTGGTGTCGCTTTTTTTATTTTTGGTTTCGCCCCGCGTCGAGCGATCGCTTCCCCGTCTGCGTTAAGGTTTTATATGATTTTTTAAAAACCAGAATCCAACGAATAAATCTGTTCCTGCCTTTCGCTCCCCCATCCCCACCCAGGATTGGGGAAGGGGGAAGTTAGAGTTGGTGCAGGGAATGTGGGTGGGGGGTTCGGTTGTCCCCACCCCTCCCCCTGGCTGTAGCGCCCACGTGAGTAGGGCGGCCAATGGGTGGCTGGTGCAGGTTTAACTATGTTTAATGTCAGATAGCAATAAAGTAGAAGCTGCCGGTCGGGCCCCGCGGAAATGGGCGAGCATAATCTCCTGAATCCTGGGTTTGTGGGGCCGCTGGTGAATATCCACACGGGAGACACCTTCTACTTCCCCAACTTCCGCGCATCAGGGGCACAACTCCCAGGGCTGCCTTCGCTGTCCTACCCACGCCGGGACAACGTGTGCTCGCTGCCCTGGCCGTCGGCCGAGCCGTGCAATGGCTACCCGCAGCCCTATCTGGGCAGTCCGGTGTCTCTCAACCCGCCTTTCGGCCGCACGTGCGAGTTGGCTCGCGTGGAGGATAGCAAGGGTTACTACCGAGAACCCTGCGCTGAAGGCGGCGGCGGGGGCCTAAAGCGGGAGGAGCGCGGGCGCGAACCCGGAGCGGGACCCGGGGCAGCGCTGCTGCAGCTGGAGCCGTCGGGGCCACCTGCGCTCGGCTTCAAATACGACTACACGACGGGCGGCGGCGGTGGCGACGGCAGCACGGGACCCCCCCACGACCCACCCTCGTGCCAGTCACTGGAATCCGACTCCAGTTCGTCCCTACTCAACGAGGGCAATAAGAGCGCCAACGCTGGCGACCCTGGCTCTCTGGTATCGCCGTTGAACCCAGGCGGCGGGCTCTCGGCCAGCGGTAAGGACCCCAGCCCACTTGTGCGGCTTAGTCTGACAGGACGTCTTACTAGTTTGGGCAGGGGAGGCCTGAGCTGGAACTGCCTAGGGTGACAGAATGTGTGGTGTGCTAGGGCTTTTTAAAAAGAAGTCGGGGGAGGGGGGGTAATCCTATAAACATGTAAATATCCCCATAAAAGACCTGGAGAGATTTCCTTTTTTGCTCCTAGTGGCTGTAGGGGG
>JADRCD010160350.1:0-31966 GCA_019843815.1 Montemys delectorum | reverse complement strand
TTCTTCTTCTTCTTCTTCTTCTTCTTCTTCTTCTTCTTCTTCTTCTTTTGGTATTTTTTGAGACAAGGTTTCTCTGTATAGCCCAGGCTGTCCTGGAACTCACTCTGTAGACCAGGCTGGCCTCAAACTCAGAAATTTGCCTGCCTTTGCCACCCAACTGCGGTGTGCCACCACTGCCCGGCTTTATTTTCTTATTTTTATTCATTTAGTGCTTGCATCAGATCCAGAGCTTTGTAAGTATGTCACCCTGAGCTATGTCCCTAGCCTTGTTTTTGGACAGGGTTCTACCATGTAATCCAGACTGTTTTTAAAACCTTGATCCTCCTGCCTCCTCCCTAAGGGCTATACGAATTCATTTGGTTTCAAAGTTCTTTTTCTTTTTAAAAGAAATTTAAATCTTGACTTTTTTTTTTCAATCTAACTGAACTATACTCTGATACACTTTGAAAAATTCCTGGAGGAAATGTTTTAACAAAATGATACAGTAAAAGTTATTTTTAAAAAGTGTACAATTCAGTTGTTTTAAAGGTAATTATAGAGCTGCATAACCAGCACTATCTAATTCTAGAAGGTTTCACATTATTCTAGAAGTGTTACTTCATTAATGTGTATAGTTAATATATATTAGTTAAAAATTTTAAAAAATCACATATAAAATAAGTAAAATTTCTAAAACATTCCAGGAAATGCAAACTGGTGGAACACAGAACGTGGGGATCAGAGGGTATAAGAGTATGCCGAAATCTTGTACCTTTTCCCCCAGTTTTTCTATTAGCATGTATTTTATATAATAATGAATTTTATTCTGACATTTCCTTATATGATATGCTTTGATTCTATTGGACCTCAGGACCTCCCTTGTCTCCCTCTCACTCATGCTGATCCTGTTTGACTTCCCAGCTCCGACTTAGCTCCCTTCTACTTTTTTGCTTGCTTGTTTTCTTTTTTCTTTCCTTTCCTTTGTGTGTGTGAACCAATACGTTTAATTAAAGTTCCATGCAGGAGCACGGACAACTTATGAGCCACTGAAGAACATGCTTCTGCCTCCCCGACTTAGTGGTTACTAACTGCCTAGACTGACCATCAACTTCAGGGATGGCTATGGCTCGGTGAGTCCCCTCTCCCCAGCTACCATTAACTGCTAATGCTGTCTTACCCCTGATACTCTTTGAAACAGTTAAGAGGTCTAGTGAGCCTCCTCCATCCATTCCCACGAAGAATGTTAATAGGTCCAAGAAGACTGTTCTCTCTCTCTCTCTCTCTCTCTCTCTCTCTCTCTCTTTCTCTCTGAAAGGAGATAATATAGATGTTGATTAAGTTTAGAAACTGATATTGAAAAACCCAAGTGTGTGTGTGTGAGTGTGAGTGTGTGTGTGTGTGTGTGTGTGTGTGGGAGGGGGAAGTTGGGAATAACAGGAAAAATAGAACACAAATTGACAATTAACAGGAGTCACTGTGAAATGTCTACCAGAAAGTATTGAAGGAGAAAAAGCAAACAGTGGAGAACAGGACAGGAATAAGATTGCAGAAACAAGTCTCAGGGTAGCATTGACTACAAGGATGTTTTCCTGTATGTAGCACCACTTGTAGCCGGCAGCAGCTACACAAACCGGGTTCCTGAAAGAGAGGCAGGGGCCTGGGGGAAAATAGGGGAATCGGACTGCGAGAGAAATAACCAGACCAAGTCAAAAGGTTCCGATCAAGGTCCGATGTGTATTTCAGAATCTGAGAATATATAGGCAGGGAAACCCATCCCCGAGTAAGCCAGGATCTTGTGGCCTAAATAGCATCTTGTTGTTCTGTTGTTCTGTCCGGAAGGCAGGTGAAGCAGCTCAGCAGGGCGTGGCTCCTAGCAGGAACTTTGGGAGAGGCAGAGAAGCTACAGGACAAAAGGGCTTTCTTTATCTCAGGAACTCCACCCTAAGCGGGCTAGCTACTCTGTGGCAAGGACAAGGTCTGGTTCAGCCCATTTGAGGCTGGGGGAGGTCACAGTTCTTCCCTTTTTATTTATTAAAGATTAGCTGGACTGGGGCATAAGATATACTTATTTCCCATAGTCCTGCCTGGTAATTATGGTGGCTGGTGGCCCTGTCTGTCTTAGGACTGGATCTACTGGTCTCGACTGTGTTCTCATGCTAATTAAGTTATCCAAAAAACTGTTTGCAGTATCCTGCAGTTGTTTTTTCACTGGTCAATAAAGTTACTGGCGGCCAATCGCCAGGCAGGGAGATTGAGGCGGGACTTTTAGAATTCTGGGGAATGGACCAAAGAAGGAGGAGGAGAGGATTCCACCATGACTAGAGCATAGGAGACAGGCCATGTGGGAAAGGTGCAGGAGGGAGAGACAGCCAACATGTAGGTTCAAGGGGAAAGCCGCCCCAGGAGGGCTGCCCAGCAGGGTCTAGGGCAAAGATAAAATATAAATTCAGTAAGTATTAACTCAGGAATATCAGAGAGGAGTGTGTGTTAGTCACATGGAGTTAGGAAGTAGCCCAGCCATTGAGCTGTTTTAGGTTTTTAAAATATAAGGCTGTGTATGTGTATCTTCGGGAATCCAGAACACTGGGGCAGTAGCCAGAAGCACTGGAAATATAGAACGGATTTATATAATACTGCTTCATTTTCTATAAAAAATAAACCCCAGCAATATCATTTCTACACAATTAAGTTGTAGTAGAGACAGCAGGTGTCTGCCTTTAGTATTTCTGCTTTTCTAGGCTACAATGCTACAAGTTGGTTGGCTTAAAGCAATAGAAATGATACTGTTGCTGTCCTTGAGACTAGCAGTGTAAAATCAAGACATCAACAGAGCTGCCATCTCCTTGGATGTTCTAGGAAAAAGTCCTTCCTTGCTATCTCCAGCTCTTCCCTGCTCCTGCCGTACTTGTTTTGTAACTGTGTTACTTCAGTTTCTGCCTCCTCCTTTAATGGTTTTTATTATGGTTTGGATATAAAATGTCTCCAGTAGACTCCTATGTTGATGGTTTGGTCCTGAGTTGTTCGTACTATTTTGGGAGACGACGGGAATTTTAGGAAGAATTAGATCCTTGGGATATGTTATGTCACTTTTCTCCCTCACCTCTGCTTCTTCTGAAGAATGGATATGCTTCTTTACCATATACTCCTGGCCTAAGTGCACAGGGGCAAGGGACCATGAACTTGAACCCTCTGAAATCAAAAGCAAAAAGAAATCCTTAAGGTGTTTACGGCATTGTGTTAAGGCATCGTGTCGCAGCACTGAGAAAGTCTTTCTGTATGGCTCTGTGTGTCATTTCCTCTCATCAGGTTTAGAGCTCACTCTTGCATACAATTCCTCATCTCACCAAGTTATTTCTACAAATACTCGATTCCAAACATGTTTCTATAGAGATATTCCAGGTTCACATGAATTTTCTAAGAGCATGTCACACTTCTGCAAAATGTCACAGCAGGAAGAGCAGGTGGCAGTGAAGTTTATTCGTGGTGGGGGGGGAGGGGTGGAAGAAAAGGGGGAGATAGAGGGAAGGAGGGAGGGAGGGAGGGAGGGAGGGAGGGGGAGAGGGCTGAAGACACAGGCACATGCAGGCACGCTAGAGACAAGATACCTTCAAAGATCTGTCTCCAGTGACTAGCTTCCTCCAGGTAGGCGCTACATTCTAAACTTCCCACTCCTTCTCCAAAACTAGGGTCTTTTGTAAAACATATCCCTAGAGACATTGCTCAAGAAGAGGATACTGAAATAAACTAGATCAAAACCAACTTCAAAAACATAATACTGTACTTTTATTTTCAGCGTTATTTCTTATGAGACTACTTCATAAAATGAGATATGACGAATATTATCAAAACCAACCCTCACTATAATGTTATAAAGAAGGCCTTAAGTATCTGCAGTTAAGAAGGCTAGACCATGTTTCTGAGCGTGACGACAGCATTCCAAAAGATGCCAGTCTCTGCCCACAAAATTCCAACAGAAATTTCACCATCAGGATTTTTTGAGACGATAACTAATAAACTCTAATGTAAAAGCATTTTTATTACTTTAGTTTTTTAAAAATAAAATTTATTGAGATATAACTTACATGATGTATAGCCATTAGCCAACATTACAGCCGAGATAAAGGACAAAGAATAGCCATTCCTCTCTCACTCACTCCCTCCTTCCCTCCATCCCTTGATCCCTCCCTCTCTCCCTACTCTTCTTCCTCCTCTTCCTTCTTCTTCCCTCCCCTCCTCTCCCTCCAGGACTGAGAATTGAACCCAGAGCTCAGGGGCTCATACATGGTAGGTAGGTGCTCTGCTGCTGGGCCACAAACCCAAGCTTTTGTTGTTGTTGTTTGTTTTTTGAGAAGGCACCCTGTTACTCAGGTTACCTTTGAACTTAAGGAGGCAAGCCTAAACTCTTGATAACACCCGCCCACCTCACACTCCCAAGTAGTTGGAATTACAGGGCTGTACCACCAGGCCTCAGCTTTCTTCTCTAGATGAGTAAAAATTTTTTCGGCTCTATTCTTTTGACTTTGGACATAGCTTTAGCATAAGGGTTGTAAACTCTTAATCTGTTTGAGTAAAGCTTCATTATACTGCCTTTGGGTAGATGTTATATGATGTTTATATGATGAAGTTCTCCTAAAAGAGCTTTATTCAAATTGGCTTATAAATAATGGAATACTGTCACAAAATTAGCTGAAAATCCTTTTATGTCATCAGACTTAAAAACTTGACATGTAAGTTAATTTTAATTTGCTGGCAAACTAAAATAGGAATTTCTCTCTCACTGTTAACTTATATTTTACCCATGCCTACATTTATATTTGCTAGATGTTTAAGATGCAGTTTCAAATATCACTTCCTGATTCATCACTAAATAAAGTTATTTTTTAATGAAGAAATAATTTTGTCTAAGTCCAGGAATTTGAAAGGATCATTTTAAATTAAAATTTTAAAGAAGAAAACAGGGTAAAAAAAAAAAATAGTCCAATGTAGCAGGTGAGATGGATCAGTGGTTAGAGGCATTTATACATAGACTTGATAATCTAACTCTAATTAAAAAATATAGTTTTAGAGGCTGGAGAGATGGCTCAGTTGTAAAGAACACTGGCTGCTCTTCTTCCAAAGGAACCAGTTCGATTCCCAGTACCACAAAGTGGTTACAACCATCTGTAACTTTAATTCCAGGGGCCCAAGGTCATCTTCTGTTGTCTGAAGGCACCAGGCATGTATATGGTGCCTAGAAATACACACAGGCAAAATATCCACACACATAACATAAAATTTAAAAGTAAGTAAAACAGTTTTAAAATTTTTCCTTCTCCTTTCTTTCTTTCTTTTTCTTTCTTTCTTTTCTTTCTTTCTTTCTTTCTTTCTTTCTTTCTTTCTTTCTTCCTCTCTTTCTCTCTTTCATTATTTTTTTAAGGCTAGTTCTAATTCTCTAGTCTAGAGTGGCCTTAAACTCATTGTAATCCTCCAGCCTCAACCAGACACAAACAATCATAACCAGCATGAAACATTTTAATTGACACATAAGTACATGCATTTACACAGTCCAATGTAATAATTTGATACATGTATTCAATGTGCAGTAATCAAATTATAGTAATTACCATTTTTAGTTCAAGCATTTCTCATTGTTTTGTGTCAGTAAACAGAAACTCCCATTTTATGATTCTTTACAAAATATATAATAAGTTGTGATAAGCTATACTTATTCTACTGTGTTATATAACAGTAAAACCATTTTCCCCTACTGAACATATTTTGGCACTCAATATCCAACTTCACTGCCACACTCTTTCTAGAGTCTAGTAATCACAACTTAATTCATTTTTTGAGATCAATATTTTTAGTTTCCCATATGAGTGAGAACATGCAGTGTTTTTTCTGCATCTGGTCTATTTTATTAATGCCCCATCATTCAGAGCATCACTGCAAGTTTTCAAACTATCTAGGAAAAGGTTAGAGAAGCAGAGGACAGGGGCTTATCTCAACAGGCATTAGAACAACCTGTATAGGTATATTAATAAAAATGATACTGAATATCAGCATAGACTTGAATAGACTATTAGACTAACGAGGCAGAATATATAGAAATTTGGGACCCACGTAGAGAGCAGCATCACAAACCACTGTGGGAATGGTTGCCGGGTAAAAGATGTGGAAAAAGCTAGCTCATTATATAAAGCAAATTGTTGGATCCTCACCACATAAAAAAGCAAAAGTAAAATTTCTCCTTTAATAATATAGATATGAAAAAATGAAAATAAAGCAAGAACCAACCATAAGGATGCGGTTACTGTTAGCTGAGTGCTTTCTCCAGCCCCTTCCGCCATCCTTCTGCATGGGTTTACTGATGTGGACATGGTTTTCAGGGTGTTCCTGAGCACCTATGTTTTGTTGATGAAGATTACATGTGCATGGTGAAGGGTGGGAGAAGTAGCTTTGAACATTATCTGATCGTCCAGAGATTTGGCTCAGCAAATAAAAGATATATATATATGTATATATATAAGATATATGTATATATGTGTATATATACATACACATGTATATATTACATATAATGTGTATATATAATATATTATATATTATATATAGTGTGTATATAATTAAGATGGCAAATGAATGAAGTTTGGAAAAAATATTGTGAAGAATAGAAGAAAATTTTCTGAGAGAAATTATAGATGGTAGAAAATAGCTTTACCAGATTCTCTTTAAATTTCGTTTAAAAGTATATCTTAGGTTTGAAGGTAGGGAGAAGTAATTGTCCTGCGAGGGTGTGTAGGATAGCTTTCATAGAAGAGACACCGTCTCTTGGAAGAGAAACTCTAAAAGGACAGATTCGAGGTAGAGGATTGTTTTAGATAGTAAAATAAATCAACAATGGTATAAAGGCTAGACACATCTAGTATAAATGTGAGTCAGGTAGGGGCTAGTGAGATGGCTCAGCAGTTAAGAGCACTAGTTGCTCTTCCAGAGGTTCTGAGTTCAATTCCCAGCAACCACATGGTGGTTCATGACCATTTATAAAGGAATCTGATACTCTCTTCTGGCATGCAGGTGTACATGCAGACAGAGCAGTCAGACATAAAAAGAATACATAAATAAATAAAAAAATATGAGTCAGGTAATATTGATGGACAAGCCTACCAGTGATAATTAGGCCTGGTTCACAGAACACCTACATGCCTGCAAAGGAGCCTGTCATACCCTACAGCTAGAAAAGAGCTTCAGAGGCGAAAATGCACCCTCCTTTTAAAATGAGGGTAAGATGTAGGGAAGCCAACTTAAGTGCTATGACAGTGTCCAGGTGTTGTTTCTTTTAAATGGAAATAAGACACAAATTATGATATTAAAACATGAATGTTTTCTTTTTGATCCCCTAAAACTAGAATTTTTATGTGAATTTTATATATTGCAACCTGTAGTCTCAATATTAAAAACTCTTTTTTTTTAAAGACTAGCCATTAGACTAGAATAACAAATAGGCAGAAAATGAATATTTAGTAGAAGGAAAGAAAACAGGAATTTATATGGATAAAATGGTTAAAATATCTAGGGAGAATGTTCTAAAGAATTATATAGCAACTTGCTAGGCTGATAAAAATGCTAATTTCTTAGCAATGTTTTATTTCTATAATATATCAATTGTATAAATTTAAAAATATTAGAAGAATGGGGTTGGAGTGGGGCTCAGTGTTAAGAGTGCTTGCTGCTCTTACAGAGGAACTGAGTTCAGTACCTAGCACCCAGGTAGGGTGGCCCACTACTCCAGCCCCAAGGGATCTAATGCCCTCTTCTGGTCTCTGAGGGTAACACCCTTTCCCTCTCTCATATGCACACTGAACCAATAGAAAGCAAAGTTAAAGACCTAAGAGATTTTAAGAAGGAAAACATTTTAAAATGGGAAATCAGTAAACCAGAAAATGGTAACAAATTTGGTTTTATTTCACTGCTATTGATCTCTTTGGAATCGCCAGGACTGAGGCCTCTAATGACTGGTATCTAGAGAAGTCATTGGTTGTATTATTTCACTTTATTTATGTCTTAGTTAGGGTTTCTATTGATATGATAAAATACATGACAAAAAGCAACGGGGGAAGAAAAGGGTTCTATTTGGTTTGCAGTCCTCAGGTCAACTCTATCAAGGAAAAAAGGCAGGATAGAAACTCTGGAGGCAGGAACACGGAGGCAGGAACATGGAGGAGGCAGGAACGCGGAGGAGGCAGGAACGGAAGGTGAAATCATAGAGCAATACAGCCTTGCTCCACCCCGCTGCTCTCTGGTACACAGAAATCTCACATGCCTAGCCTAGGGGTGGGACTGGCACCACCCACAGTGATCTGGGTCCTCCTACATCATTCATGAACTAAGAAAATGCTCCATAGTCTTGCCCATGGACCAGTCTGGTGGATTCATTTTCTCAGTTGAGCTTGGCTTTCTTAGATAATTCTAGCTTATGTCAAGTTGATAAAACCATGAGGATAGTTTAAAAAAAATAAACGAAAAAATTTCAACAAGTATGTGCAGTGTATTCTCCCTTTTACTACACTTCTTCCCCGTTTGTCAATCCTTTGTTCCCCTAGACCAGCAGTTTCCAACCTGTGGGTCATGACCCCTTTGTGGGGGGGCGGGTGCTAAATAACTTTTTTTTTTAACAGGGAAACAGCATCAGGAAAAACACAGATATTTACATTACAATTCATAACAGAAGCAAAATTACAGTTATGAAGTAGCAATAAGAGTAACTTTGTGGCTGGGATCATCACAGCACAAGGAACTGTATTAAAGGGTGGCAGCCTTAGGAAGGTTGAGACCACTTCCCTAGACAATATCACTTTATACTACACATGTGCCTTTCTATTGGGCCATATGAAATCTAGGAATCAAAGATGAGAACAAAATGTAGGATATTTGTTTTTTTTTTTTTTTTTTGAGACTGGATTAGTTTACTGGATATGATTGTCTTCAGCTGTCTTCATTTTTCCTGCAAACACATAATCTCATTCTTGTCACTGGGAAACATTCCATTGTGTATCTGTATGTCGCAGTAGTGAATAATCCACTATACTTACGCTGGCGTTGGCTCGTGTTCCTTGCTACTCACCCCAATGTTTTCGGCTCCTGCATCAGGGATACATACATGCAGCCTTCTACTTAATATGTCTTAAACAGCTCAATGGTTGGGCCACTCCTAAACTTCTATGTTGCTAACACCTCCCCTCCGATACTCCTGAATTATTACTTACTAAAATATATATTCCATCTTTGCTGCTACCCTAGGCCCAATTGGGTGGGGGTAGGAGGGTTAGGTGGGGCTGCTCTTCCTGGCTCTGACATGATTGGTAAACTCTTCTCTTCTGCAGCTCTCATGCCTGGATTTCATTCCTTTCCTGGAATAACCTAAAATTATTAGGTGGTCTCAACCTAAAATTCTCCTTGCTCCCTCTGATTCCTTGTCCCCAAATCCTAAAGTCCCGCCTCTGTTTCCTTGCTCAACCATTGGCTGCCAGCATATTTACCAATCAGAAATAACTGGGGGCAGGGCCCCTCAATGCCTTACATTCTCATGCAATTTTGGGAACCCAAGTAACAGATGCAAGCATTAGACCAAATCCACAATATCTACACCACATATTCTCCATCCATTCCTCAGTCAGTGGACACAAAGGTTGGTTTGGAAATTGTGAATAGTAATGAAATAAACATCAGTGTGTAAGTGTCTCTGTGATATATTGACTCAGAGGTCTTTGGGTAAAGGGCTAGGTAGGGGTGGTGTGGCTGGTTTTAGGTGGGCCTATTTCTTTCT
Organism: Montemys delectorum; assembly: GCA_019843815.1. Taxonomy (NCBI): domain Eukaryota; kingdom Metazoa; phylum Chordata; class Mammalia; order Rodentia; family Muridae; genus Montemys; species Montemys delectorum. The sequence continues at coordinate 22,182 of JADRCD010160350.1, read as the reverse complement.
TTTTTATTATTTTATTTTGTTTTTATTTATTTAGTTTTTTTGAGGAACTTCTGCATTTTTATCAGCATATTCTTTTCCTTAATGACTGGCATTCTGACTGAACTAAATGAAGGCACCGTGCAGTTTTGATTGGCTTTTCTCTGATGGCGAGGGAAGTTAAGCATTTTTCTGTTTATTGGCTGTTTGTGTATTACCTTTGTAGGCTGTTCATTTCATCATCGAATTTATTGATTGGGTTATAGGATTGCATTAGTTAGTGAAGGTCTTTGTGTGTTTTAGATATCAATCCTCTATCAGACATGTATTTCAAGACTTTATCCCATTCATGTAGGCTCTTTGTCTGATTAGTGTCCCTCTGTGCAAAGGCCTTTTAACATCATGAGGTCCGATTTGTCAGCTGCTGGAGTTATTTCCTGAGTAAGGGTCTATTCAGAAAGTCCATGTAGTTTCCCCATTTTTGCCTCTAACAGTTACAGATGCTCGTCTTATATTAAGGCCTTTGATGCATATGGAGTTGACTACTGCACAGAAATTAGGGTCTGTTTCGTTCTCTGCCCTAGCTCTGTTGGTGACGATGCTATCTTTTCTCCAAGTAGCGTTTTTGGTGTCTTTATCCAGCCCATGAGCACGGAGGGCTTTTCCCTCATCCAGTGTCTTCTTAAACTAATTTGGTGTTCTAAAGTACAGTGTAGAGGTCTTTCACCTTTTTGCTTAGGCCTGTTCTTAGGCGATTGTGAGTAGATTGCTCTCCTCACCTCCTTCTCAGCATGTTTGTTACTGATATCTAGCTACTGATTTTGTACATTAATTTTGTGTCTTGCAACTTGCTCAGTGTTAATAGTTCCAAGAGTTTTCCAGTAGAGGCTTTAGAATCTCTTAGTGTAGAATCTGCAAGTGAGGAGGCTGCCGTCTTTCTTTCCTCTTCATGTCACATTTACTTGCTTGTCTTGGCTCCCGCTTCTGTTAAGAGTTCCAGCACAAGGCTGGAAATATAGGGAGTGGTGGCTCACACAGTAAACCACATGTCTTGTAAATGCAAGGACTGAATTTGATCTCCAGAAACAGTTTAGAAATGCTTGGTTTTCTGGTGCTCACAGAGGTGCTCAATATGAGGGAGGCAGAGATTAGGAGGATTTCTGGGGCTGGTTGGACAGCTAAGCTAGTCTGATTGATGAGTTTCAGGCCAATGACGAGAACTTGCTTCCAAATAGGTGGTGGCCTTCCTGGGGATAGGCCATGACCATGTACTTTACACACATGGGGACACACACATCTACATATATAAAAAAGGAATTTTAGCACTATGTTGAAGAAAGTGTATGCCCTTGTCTTGTTCTTGATTTTTGTGGCAAACCCATGTTTGTCATGATTTGTTGTATGCAACCTTCACTATGTTGAGCTGTTTCTTCTCTTGCTAGTTCATCACAGCTTTTACTATGAAGGGACACTGGACTTATGAAAGATTTTTTCTGTAGCTATTGAGATGATCATGTGATTTTGGTCTTTATAATTTTTCTTAAGAAAAAAAAATTGAGACAGAGTCTTAATCTCTAACTCCAGTGAGCCTGGAGCTCACTGTGCAGCCTGGAGCTCACTGTGTAGCCCTGGAGCTCACTGTGCAGCCCTGGAGCTCACTGTGCAGCCCTGCTTCATTCCAAATACTGCAATTCTCTTGCCTTGACCTCTCAACGTTTCAGATTTTAGAGATGTACTATCAGGGCTGGTTTATATTTTCATTCTCAATATGTTTTTCTTTTAAAGTGTAGTATGTTATGACTCTGCATTTAATCTCAGCACAAAAAAGCACAGAAATTCTTTTTTATTTGTATCACAAATTCAATTCACCCAAAATTAGCCTATCAGTAACAAAGTAATATTATCAATATGGTTTACCAACACACACACACACACACACACACACACATACATATGTACATATATGTATTTATACACCCATGCATATATCCATGTTTATATATATGGATACAATTATGTGTAATCATACACCACACACACACACACACATACACACACACACACACACACACACACACATCAATCTACAATTATCTTTATGTGGGGACTTTGACTTTTTCTTCAGTAAGATTTTATTTTATTCCTTATATAGCAACTTGCGTTCATCCCTTGAATTTCTTCCAATGTACTGAGGACATGATTTAGTCCTCTGCTGGGAATGGCACTTGTTTTTCTTCCCTTTTCTATCCTTACTCTGAGGAGCAATACTGCAATAAGACGGGACATCAAGGTTGTATGATGTAAACAACACTGCAGTCACTATCAAATTACAATCCTTACATCTGAAGAAGACTAATTCTGAGATGGGGATAAATTCACAGAAGTAGGATGCTAGTGTAAAGGATAAATTCACACAATTCAAATTTTAAATTAAAAGTTCACACATAATTTTAATTAAAAATTTCTAATTTTTTTTTGTCAGACTGCTTACTAAAATTGTTACTATTTATACTTACCAAAATAAGGGCACCATTTCTCCTTAATCCTTACCAGCAATCATCTATATATGTGTTTGGTGGCCTTACTACAAATATGCTTGTATTCACGTATATTTTATTTTAGATAGAGTTTCTTTCTGAATTTCTTAATCATGTCCTTCATGAATGGGCTTCTTGGGATGCTTATCTTTTTCTACTAAAAAAAAAAAGATTTATTTTTAAGTGTGTGTGTGTGTGTGTGTGTGTGTGTGTGTGTGTATGTTGGGGGTATACCCATGTGAATGCAGGTAGAGGCCAGAAGAGGGTGCTAGACTACCTACAGCTGGAGTCGCAGGCAGCTGTGAGCCTAGCAATGTGAGTTCTGGGACCTGAGCACGCAGGGGTCCTCTGCAAGAGCAGCAAGCACTCTTAACGGCTTGGTTACTTCTCCAGCCCCCTTTATCTTTCTTTGTACTCATATATGAAAATATTTTGTGTAGACTGTCATCCACTGCATTTTACCCCTGACTATAATTTTCCAACTCAATTGTCCTTGATCGCTTTTTTCATTTAAAAAATTTTCAGTCTAAAAATTTCAGTCTAAAATTTTGTATCATTACTATCTTTCTCCTTCTTAAATGGAGTTTGGGTTTCTTGTCTTGGTTGAGGGAGTTTTCTGTTAGTAAAGATTGTAGGCACTGTCTAAATTTTCTTCTAGACATTTTCTACTTAAGTCCTTGCATCTAGTCTGCAAGAATTCTGGATTTGTTTTAGGGTGCATGTGACATTTTGCTACGATGTCAGCTTTTCTGAATGGCTATGCAGTTCTGTGGGCATCACTTACTATGACCGTCCCACTGACTCAAAACACCAGCTTGGGCATCTTTGAGTGTACTCTTGGGCTCTCTGTGTGTTCTGCAATGTTTTCTATATTGTAATCCTAACACCTGAGTAATCTGAGTGTGTATTGTGATATCAGGGATTTTTTCATAGCTCTACTTACTTTATTGTGCATTTCATTTTCCATAGAAATTGTATGATTGGATTACTATTTTGAAAGGCAAGAAACTAAAAACTTCATTAAGGCTCATAGGGGCTGCCAAGATGCCTTGGTGGGCAAAAAGTTCTTGCTGACAAATGTAATGACTTGACTTTGACCCCTAAACACCATGTGGTAGAGGGAGAGAATTGACTCATGTTAATTTTCTTCTTGCTTCTACAAGTTGACCTGATGGTATGCACATACATGCACACACACACACACACACACACACATACACATATACACACATATGCACACATACATGGAGACTCAAACACATACAGGCACACACACATACATACACACACAAACACAAACACACATATGTACACGCACACATGCACATGCACTCACACACATACACACACACTATACATAATGGATTCTTGATACTGAGTCATCCAATACATGGGCAGTACATGTCATTCTGTCTTTAATGTTCACCCATATCATATCATTTTCCCTTCATTGTGTCTTTATTGTCGTAATTATTGTGATGAGGTAACACTCTTCTTAGACAGTTGAGTCATCCCATTGGCTCATAGCTCATCTTGTAATGCTGTGTCTCCTCCTTTATCTTTATCTTTGTATCTATCAAATATAACCTGGGGAATTAGTCACCAAGGCTATGCCTTTAAACTTTATTTTGGAGGCTTATAAAAGTAAAAATATGGTTGATTGAATATATTTTCATAAGTAATATATAATGCCTCTGCTTCATATTTGAAAAATGAGTAAAGTTCAACTGACATTTCCTTAGGAAATTAAAACCTCTTCTAAATAACTAAATATTGAAAATTACTCAACTAAGGATAAATCACTCACATTGTTCAAACTTCCAAAGGAGATGATAATTAAAGAACTCTTTGTAAGCCACTTCTAAATTTCACAGAGGTCAGACACTAATAGTTTTTCAACACACAAAGGGTAGGAATTGGTGTCTTTTTATATCTGTTATAAAGAAAGCAGACCAAACCATAATGGCTTTTATTCAAGAACAAATAACTGGAAGGATGTCTAATACTATAGCAAGGTCAGTGCTAATGTTCTCTTGAAGCAAATGGACACAGGTAAAGTCATGGATGTTTATGCACCTTGCTTTGTCCCCACTAGGTGGATGGTCGCAGCAAAGACACTCCTACTGATCTGAAGTTGCTTGCCTCACTACAGCATCCTCACTATATCCAGTCAGCACCAGCCTTCTCTGAGTAGGCTTAGGGCTGTATATACACTCTCATAGTAGTGTGGATGGAACAGTACAGACCCAAATGTCGTGGGGAGTGACAGAATGTTGAATATAACTTTGTTCTAGAAGTGGCTGTGTCTGGCTGTAGAAAACTGTAAATGTGACAGCACTTGTGGTGATATATGTATGTATATATACATATGTATATATACATACACACACGTGTGTGTGTGTGTGTGTGTGTGTGTGTGTGTGTGTGTGTGTGTGTAATCCTCTCCTTTGGGGACTGTGAGCTCTTGGAGACAGGGGCCATGCAATGTTTCCCAATACTTAGGAAAAGAGACATTTTCACTACTTTTCAGATACTGGTTGAATAAGTCAGGCTGATTTTGTACAAGAAAAGTATTTGGACCTGTATATTAATCATTTTTCTGTTGCTGTGATAAAGCATCATGATTAAAAGTGACTTTAGAGGTGGGAATGGTAGTGCACACTTATAATTCTAGCAACCCAAAAGGCCTAGGAAGGGTGGTGGCCGTGAGTCTGCAGACAGCCTGGTGTGTCTCAGGCTACCCTGTGATCCTGAATGTGGTCCTGTGTGAAGGACTGAAGTCCTGCCTCTTAGAAAAAGGAGGAAAGAGAGATGCTGTGGTTGGTTAATACAGTTTATTTTAGCTTATGGTTTTAGAGGGAAAGTATATCATCATGGCAGGAGACAGGGCAGTTAGGGGCAGACATGGTTGTAGGAGCAGAAAGCTGAGAGCTCATATCTTCAAATATAAGCAGGAAGCATTGAAAACAGGAAGTAGGAGAGACAAACACCCAAACCCTTTCCCTAGTGGTATACTTCCTCCAGTAAAGTTCCACGTCTCAAAGGTTCCATAATCTCCCGGAACTGTGCTACCAACTGGGGACCAAGAGTTCAAATATCTGAGACTATGGGGGAATTCTCATTCAAACCACCACAGATTTTTGTTAATATTTAGGTTTTTAGATATGATGATGTAATTTTAGTTCCTCTCTATAGATGACTGAGGAAGTATATGACTACAACCATGATTGCATCAACAGCATTTTTTCAAACATGCCTGTGGGTTCAGGAAAATATTCTGTCACCTAATATTTCTTTAATAACTTAAATAACAGGGATATTAGCAAGTGTTCACATTTTCAGAAGGAAAATATAGCATATACAGGTATACTGTATACAGGCGAAGAGCCCTAAATCATGTATGTTCATGGCTGCCGAGTTCCCCTCCCTCCCAACAAAAGCAGAGTTATAGCTCCAGGACAAATCATTGTCCTTGTGAGAACAGACAGATTGCATTTCTTCCTACACAGCAGAAAACCTGTGCAGTTGTATTCTAGCGAGCTTTCTTCCAAGGGCATGGTGGAGAGGGGTTGCTCCTGGAGAAGGGCCATTCTCAGTAGGAAGGCTAAAAGGAGATAGTTTAAATGGGAAGATGTGCAGGACCAGAGTAGGGAGAGGAGGAGGTGTGATGTATGGTTGAGGGTTCTCTATTGTACCGGGACCCTTGTTTATGTATCCTCCTTCCTTGTTACAACAATTTACTCAAACTTGCTTCTAACCTTGCTATGCTTCCATTTTCATTCTTTCTATGGATTTCTTTTCAAGGATGGTTTCCCTCTCCAATGAACATGACACCTTCAACTACCACTTTAGCGTTAATATTTTTATTAATCCAGGAGTGTTTCCTGTGCACATGGCATATATCACATCATGTTCTGTCAACACACCAAACAAGGGCTTCTGCCTTCTAGACTTACATTAAGTGGTGTGTGTGAGTGCACGTGCATGTGGGAGGCAGGGTTATTTAATATGGACTAAGATTATGAGAATTGTATTGTGTGGTCAATAAATTCCATGGAAAAGAGAAAAGTAGCATTTCAGGAACACTGGGAATGCAATTGTTATTTTCAAGTTGGTGATGAGGGTACTCAGCAACAGTGGCTTCTGAATAGACTTGTAGAGCATGGGAAATGATCCATGGCATCTGGGAAGAGGGTTTTTAGCAAGGGGACCATCTAGGAAAAGTCTCCTTGTGGACATGCACCTGCCAGTAGAGCTGGCACTAAATGGGAGGTTAGTGTAGAAATAGATGGTGGTAGTCCAGATGATGTGAAGTCTATAGACAAATCCTGTGGGCAAGTATGAGAAGCCACTATAGCATGTTGACTCAGTAACATCAACTGACATTTAAAAAGGTTTCTCTCTCTCTCTTTCTTCCTTTCTCTTTCTTTCTTTCTCTCATATTTTGTATTTGTAGTTGGTGTGAGTGGCAGAGTATTTGGAAAGTCAGGAAAGGTTCTATGAGATGGGATAGAAGGATCCTGTAGTAACCCAGGGGAGATGTCATCGTGACATGGGCCAATGTTGTAGTAATGTAAACAGTCAGAAGTGGTTGGAATATAGAGCAATTCGAAAGGAAAACAACAACGACAACAACAAAACCCACAATGACTTAGATGCAGAGAATAAGAAAATGAGGAATATGAAAATTTAGTTTTTATCATTTTTAGATCTGAGCAACTGGGAGAATGGTTTTGAAAAGTGCAGATTTGGCAAAGAGAAGATCAGCTATTCAATGATAAATTTTGGAATTTATTTTAACAGACATCTAACATCATTTCTAGTGGAGATGTCAAACATACATCTGTGTGTGAGTGGTGTCTGTATGTGTTTGTGTGGACATAAATACATGGGGTACATGTGAAAGCCAGAGGTCAACATTGGATAGAGCTCCTTACTGAAGCTGCAACTCACTGATCTGGCTGAGCAATGAGTCCTAGGGACTCTGTCCATTCCTGTGTCCTCAATGTTACAGGCATGTATCCACTGGGCCTTGCTTTTAAGTGTCTAATAGGGATCCAAACTCAGAATACCTCACCTACTATGCTATCTCCCCAGTCCCTTTTAGAGATAATGGGAGAGCTTGGGAGAACCTTTAAGCTAAAAATTTACATTTGGGAGTCATAGGAATATAATAGGAGCTAAGAGTCTACAGGGATGGATGCAGATATAGAATATAAAAAGGTGCAAAACCAGATTTTGGGTCTTGTAATGTTAAGGGTGTAGGGAGAAGGCTTAAGCCGAACAGTCTGCCAGTACCTACTTCAAACCTCACACTGGGTTAGCTAATGTGTCTTTATGTGCTGATACCCAATTAACCATACTCTGTTATAAAGCCTAAAGCTCTGCATTAGAACTGCATACGTTCACATCACCTTACTTGACTGGGCCTAACATAGTGTTTGATTAATACTGAGCATGTAACAAAATGAAAAAGCTTTTTATTTCATTATTCTGACACGTGAGTTAAACTGCATAATATTAAGGAGAGGAATAGCTTCGCTTAGTGCTGTTTGCCGGAGAAGCACTTTAGCTGCTAGAGCATTCCATAACATTTTACGGTTTGGTTTATTTTACAGATTGGCAGCTGGCCAATGTTATTTACTGCAGATTAAGTATTGATTCAGCAGCAAAGTAGGATATTACATTCAAGATTATTTTTTGCTGGTGTTCATCTTGAATTTTTGCCTTACTCATCTCTTATGCCACCCTGCCTTTACAAAATAAAATCAGGATTCAGATGGCTGGCTCTGTAAAGCGGCAATAAATTAAGTCAGGTAGAAATAAGACCACTAAAATAGGCCTAATATTATTTATAGCTCTCTGCAGACACTATTTAGGCTTTGCTAAAATGTAAAGAAACAGTTCACACATTTTACTGAATGCTAAGTCCCCTTGAGATTTTATGTGGCTCTGCTGGATACACATTATTTGAAGAGCCCTGTCCAGATCTGGCCTCAATTACACAGATTCTGATCTGAAATATTGGCTGCACCATGGAAGATGAAGATGGGAAAAGCTAAAGCACCAGGACACAGCATCTCAGAAAAAAACCACAGGTACAATGAAGGAGCTCAGGACCCAGTGAGCACATTTCTCCTAGGAAGAAGCACAGGCACCCGTGCATTGCTTTTAATGTTTTAGGAACTGAGACCATAAAAGCTATCAGTTTTCCCTTGCTTTGTGGGAACTAATCTTTTGTTTCTGATACAGAGACAGTGTTTGCTTTTGCATCTTTACATACAGAACAACAGAGGAATAAATTAACAGATCTTTGCCGTGCAGAGCAAAGGGATTTTAGTCCTGCTAAACGACACAGCACATGCCTCTGAACAATTGAACTTCCATATTGCATATCGCCTCTTTAGCTTTGAGTACTAGGATGTGAAACCCTACAGGTACCTCATAAGTTCAGAAGGAAATGGGAGGACCAGATGATACGGGTGCAGTGCAGTCTGAGGGCAAAGGTGCACAGAGGAAGGGAAGAGAACGGGGTGGAATTAGAATCCAAGGGGAGACTCTGATGGCAGAAAAGAGGCGCCATGGATGGAGCACACACACACACACACACATGCTATACATATGCAAACAACAGAGTAGGGGAGTGTTGTTGCTTCTGTGGCCTCGAGTACCACTGGATGATAAAATCAGGTGAAGGCTGGACATAAGGTAGGAAGATGGAAAAGGGAGGGAAACAGCAATGGGCTCCCAGTTCACTGGGAGACTGGGCTCCAGTTACAACTGGACCACTAAACATTGACCCATCGCAGACTACACTGCCCTGGCTGCGTTGTCCTGGTGGCTCTGGGAACCAAATCACATGTTATCCCTGTGGCAGTAGGATAAGGGATCGATACTGGCAGGGGGATGTCTCATGACACTTACATGTACTATATGATTATTTTAAACAATTGGCTTGGTTACCATAATGATTACTCTTCGCTGTCTATCTGGGTGAATTTTAGGATCACCATGGAAATATACTTTTGGGTGTCTTGAGCGGTTTACAGAAAGGTTTAACTGAGGCCAGATGACCTGCCCTGATGTGGTTGTCACCATTCCATGGGCTGGAACCACAGGCTGAATAAAAAACAAAGTAACATGAGCAAAGACTGTACCTGCTTCTGTGTGCAGCCTTTGGATACAATGTAACCAGCTGCCTCAGGTTTCAGTTGTTCTGTCTTCCCTTATAAATCTTTCCTTCCTGAAGGTGTAGGTTTTGGTTTCAGATATATTGTTATAACAATAAGAAAATTCACTTACGCTGTTTATCTTGAGAATGTGTAAGTTGTTCTAACACATGCCTGTGAAAGGGGAAAGGAGAAGCTGAGACAAGTGTATTTGGGGATTGACTACAGGAATACACCCTCATCACTAATTGTGTGTGCAGAAGGGACATGGGAATTTGAGAACTGTTGGGACGGTTGTTAGGGTATTTTTTTATTTATAGCTTTGATTGTTCATCATTAGGCTAATAGGATGGGTTCCAGTTTAGGTAAAAAGATTCTAAGAATTTCATATATTTGTGGATATTTGTAAATTTTGTTTTTAATGATTTTAAGATAAATTCTGTTGAATTCTGTCTTAGAGATAGCTTCCCAGGATGGTTTCCATCCTAAACCTTAGTTTTCAAGTAAAGTTTAATTTTTCTTAGATCATCTTTGTTCCCTGCTCAAAATCTTCTAAATTTCAGATCTGCTTCTCCCTATGTATGACATCTTATTACCTGACACCTAACACTATCCTTTGAACTCAAAAAAACCATAGAGCTGTTAGTACTTTGGTCTTAATTTCTGTTCATCTCCCTATCCTAGTTAATAACCTCTTAGCTAAATATCTCTCTTGAGGTCTTTTGATTTCAGGCTACTCTTCAATCTGTATCCTTGAAGTCTTGAGTTACACTTACTAAAATGTATCTCTTGCCATGTTAGGCTTAACGTTTTTCAGTGGCTTGGTTTCTTCTAGATCCATTATTATAAGCTAAATAGTGATTGTCAGGCCCTAACTGGCAGAACCTATATATGTGAGTTGATATGGAAAAGATACTTTATAACCATTCTAAATTAAGGATTCTTTTAATCTAAGGAGATTATCTGAGAGTATCTGGACATGCCCTAAGTGTGATTCCAAGAATCTGTATAAGAGGGAGAAAGCCATGTAGGGGAGGTACAGTCAAAGAAAGAACATGCTGTACTAGGCGACTGGCTTTGAATGTGGAGGAAGAAACTACAGGGCCAACAGTATATAGAGGGAGCTTTGAGTAGCTGGAAAAGGAAGTAATTTTTCTCCTCTGGTGTTGGTGTGTGTAGCCTTGTTATACCATCAGACCAGTGAAATCCACTTTTACCTTCCCAAACTGTAAGGAAAGGCTATAGTGTTATTTCATGCCACTAGGTCTGTTCTAGCGTGATGGGATATTGATAGGCTCTGTAACCATCCTTCAGTTATCCCCATGTGGCATTTATCAATCACACATCATACGATTGCTTTTTCACTGTCAATCCTCTCAATAGAAGGAATTATGGCTTCTCATTTTCTGTGCCTCATGTTTCTGTTTCCTATGTCCCATGTGCTGCCCTTACCACATTTACTAAATAAGTAAATGCTTTTATTTATGGGATTCGGGGTAAAGGATCCTTCTCCTAAATTCTTTTTTTTTTTTTTTTTTTTTTTTTTAAATACAGGGTTTCTCTGTGTAGCCCTAGCTGTCCTGGAATTCACTCTGTATACAAGGCTGGTCTTGAACTCAGAAATCCACCTGTCTCTGCCTCCCAAGTGCTGGGATTAAAGGTGTGCACCACCACCACCTGGCCCCCTTCTTCTAAATTCTTGACACACCCTTCACCCCTCTCTCTTTTCTATGTACATTCTTTGTTTTTTTTTTTCCCATCTAAATTTCTTAAATAGATATATGGGGAATTTCCTTTTTTTTTGCTAATGATCTTGAATATTCTTCAACTCTCTAAGTGATGCCATGCCTTCATCCCCAGCACCTCCATCAGCCAGTTACTGGTTTCTCCTCTCTCTCTCTCTCTCTCTCTCTCTCTCTCTCTCTCTCTCTCTCTCCTGTTCCCATTGTAGCTTTGACATTTATCATCTCTCCCCTGGACAATATTTAACTGGTGCCCCCATTACCATAAACTTCTTAAAGTTCAATCCACCCTTCATATTACTCTACATACTACCTCTAAAATAGTGATGTTATTCATCTCAACCCCACAGAAGGTTCTCTAACTGGTTCGTCAATGAGCAACATGAGTGCAGGCTCTGGAACATGGTGTCCAAGCCCCTGTGTACTGACCATTCCCAGGTTCATGCTCTCTTAAATATAGCCATGAGTAGCTGTGGTCCTACCCTCGATTGTCTCTTCCTGCTGCTATCTCCCCTCACATCACCTCATCTCTCTTCCCACTCTTCCTTTCTATGTTATCTGCTGAAGCCTATTAGAGTCCTCTCATGCCTGGAAGACTCAGCTCAAAAGCTACTTGTTAGGCAATGGAACGAAGATGTCTTTTTATCATTAGATACAGGAACAGCTGAACTTCCAAGTGCAACCTAAACACAAGACCTCATATCTTACATAAAAATTCATACACAATGAACTATAGAGTACAATGCAGAATCTGAAAGTGTAAAACTTCAAGAATTTGACAGGATTAAGCCTAGATGATGTTGCCTATGGCAATGATTTTTTTTTCCAAAAGATACAACACTCAAGGCATGGTTTTATGAAATAAATAAATATGAGTTGGGTAGGACTTCATTAAAATTTAAAAAATTCTTCTTAAATGCAATGCTAGGAGAATTAGAAGGCAAATCACATGTTGGAACACTTATAGATGTCCGATAGAGGATATGAATCAAAGAAGCCAATCAGAAAATGAGATAGTGACCTTGATAATTCACTCAAATATGTATCAATCAATATGCAGGTCAGTACATGCAAACATGCTCTTTGTTCTGTCACCAGGGAAATTAAGGTCATGGTACTACTGAGCCACACACTAGTTGGAGTGACCAAAGTCCATGATTCCAATAGTGGGAATACAGAAAGTTGTAGATACTCAGAAAGTCAATTTGGTAGTTTTTCCAACCCCTCCCCCCCAAATTAAACACAGTAATCATATCACTTGGAATTTATCTGAAGGACTTGAGAGCCTGTGTCTAACACAAAAAACATGTGCATAGATATTTGCAGGAGCTATATTCATAATTGCCTAAACCTGGAAGCAACCAAGTTGTCTTTTAATAGTGGGATAAACCGTGGCACAGCTGGAAAACAGAATATAACTTACCATGTGAAGTGGAGTAAGCTATCAAACGGAACAAAGACATAGTGGGAACCTTAGTTCATATTCTTAAAAGAAAGACACTAGGGGGCTGGGAAGGTGACTCAGTAGTTAAGAGCACTGGCTACTCTTGCAGAGGATCAGATTTGGCTCTCAGGACCCACATGGCAGCTTACAACTGTTTGTAATTCCAGTTCCAGGAGGTCCAGAACTCTCTTTTGGCTTCTGCAGGATACCTGCAGGCATGCAAATAGTGCATATACAAGAAAAACACTCATACATATATATATAAAATTAAAAGTAAGCCTTAAGAAACCTGGAAATGCTATATATCATGTGACTCTGACAACCATTGTATCTCATTATCTGTGGGTTCTGCATGAATTTTGGATGACTATTTGTTGGTGTGGATTTGTTGATTGACACAAGCTTACCTAATGCTGCTGTGCATGTGTGAGGGAGAAAGGACTTGGGGAGTCTCTACACATTCCTCTTAAATTTCCTGTTATCTGAAAACTGCTCTAAAGAGCAGGGTGTTGCAAACAAAAACTCCTGGCCTGCAGCATTTCCACTCTCTCTTCCCATGTCCTCTGCTAGGAGACGCTACTGTTTTCACTGCCATGTTGTGCTACGGTGGACTGCTATGTTCTAGGAATGAATATGGAATAGTATTCCTGTTTTCCTGGCATCCTGCTCAGCTCACAGCAGGGGCTTCGGTAAATGTTTGTAGAATGCATCAACCTGCCTTGCAGCAAGGTCTGTCTTAGTCTAGCACATCCAATTTCTATTTGCATTTTTAAGGTCAGTTGTAATTTAAGGTTATAACAAAAGGCAAGAGCTTGTATAGGAGCCTGAATGATGTTGTTTTCTAGCATACAGACATACTTTAAAAATAAGTACAAATAAAATAGAGATACCCCAGGCTATTAATAAATAAAATGGGAAGGAAGCAATAATTTTGAATACCATGATAACATTGTCATTGGTCGAACCTTCTTAAGTCTAGGGGTAATAAACAAATTGAATGAGTATTTTTTCTTAATTAAAATACTTTATGTTTGTTTTGTTTTTATATGCACATGTGTGGAGGTCAGAGGACAGTATGGTTTTGTAAGAACTGAGCAAACAGGGACACCTCATAAAAATACCAAGGAGCAAGGAATGTCCATTAAGCCTAAAGACAGAGCTTCAGAAGGGTTTACTGAGCAAACATCCATCCCCAGGAGATGCTCTAATTGTGAGGGTAATGCCAGGTTCCAGGGAACATCCCCAGTAAGGGGTGGATCTCCCCCAACCCCTCCTACATGCCATCAGTATCTCCCCCTCACCTGGGGCACAGAGGTCAATGAGAACAAAAGACCATGGGCTCCACCAATGAGAGCTAACCGACTCATGCTGTAAACCTATGTACTGAAAGGTATAAAAAGTGTGTGTGCCTTTGCTCCGAATGCAGGACGACCCCAGTGTACTGGATTATTAAAAACCTCTTGCTGATTGCAGCAATCTCCCTCCCTGATTCTTCTCGAATGGGGCACCCACGCCGAATTTAACAGTTCTCTCCTTCTACTGTGTGGGTTCCTGGAATAGGCATCAATGGAGGTCATTGGGCTTGGTGGCTACTAATACGTTTATCTGCTGGGTCATCTCACTGCTCTCTGCTTTGTATTATAGAGCACTCTAGAATTTTTTGTCTTGCAATTATGTAGGCTAGAATGACTTGCCAGATCTTCTTTGTAATTATATACTGCTCCCATACTACACTGTATACAGGCAGCATCTTATACATAATAAATACATAAACTTGTCAATTAAAACAAATGAGAGCTGGGTGTAACGGTGTAAGCCAATAGTCCTAGGACTCAAGAGGCCTAGGCAAAGGCATCCCTAGCTTGAGGACAGCTCAGGCTACATAGTAGAACTCGACCTAAACAACAGCAAAAATCATTTTTAAATAAGAAAAGATTTCTGTATAATTTGACGGGTATTATATTTCATGAAATACATAATTCCATGGTACTGTACATGTTTTATGTGTGGGAAAGCAATATATTTTTATAAAACATCTTATTTGGTGCAAAGCTTTTGGACTCTCTTTTATATTTGAAACCTCTTTAGAAATACTTGGAAAGACATTGGAGGAAGCTCAAGAGAGGGAATGAGGGTATGGTAGATAGCTTTCCTGGACTTTAGTAAGGGCAATGAAGAATGGAGTGTGGCAACGGAGGATGATGTAATTTTCTTTAAGGCCCATAAAGTGCATCTTTTAGTCCCACCCCCTGTTTTCCTAATGCAAACTAATTCCACTGATTAATGAGAGGAGGAAAAAGTGTTTTAACTAGTTGTAGCACATTGCTTTTATTTTTGGTTTTCTCAAAAAAAAAAAAAACCCACAGGCTTTATTAATTGAGAAGCATTTTGAATGGTCATGGGATGTCTGTGCTCACATAAAATACTCTTCATCCATGTAGGCATCCACGGCTTTTCCTTACGAACCAAACAGTTTTCTGCCTTTCCTTTTTGTATTATTTCATTGATCGTCTGTGGGCTTATTTTTAAAAAGACCAGCTTCTTTGCTATATCTATAAGTAAAAATGTCTTTTCCCTACAAGTAATTGTCATTGTTTCCTTCCTCTTCCTCCTTCTCCAGCTCTTCATCCCTTTTGTCCTCTCCCTCCTCCTACTCTTTCTGCTTATATGAAGAAAAGCAGTTTATTAAGCTCACACCTCTGGAGGTGCAAAGTCTAAGAGGGGGTCTGTTGCATTGATTTGGTCTCTTGTGAGAAACCATTTGAACTAGGTCACATGATGGTGTGCTGAGGCAAGGTGCTAGAGCCAGGGAGGAGTCAGGCTTGCTCTTTTATAAGAATCCTCCTGAGAGGTTAACCAGGGGTCCCAGGAAAGCTAGCTACCTTATTTCATCCCAAGGACAGTTGCTCCAGTGCTCTCGTAACTTTTCACTACATCTCACATCTTTAATGTTCCATCACCTCAGTATTGTCACATTGAGGTGGAAGCTTCCAACATAGGAAGTTTTGGGTGACAGATGCAAACCATATCTAAACTATAATGTGCATCCTTTGACATGAAACCATAGATACTAGAATCTCTGAGAGTTGGGAAGGGCCCACTGTGGCTGATGAGCTAACGAACAGTATTCACTGCACGGTAATCATTTTGTTTTGCATTGTTTGAATGGGCATAGCGTGTGTATGCTTGTATGTTTATATGCAGTTTAATGCTAGCTGTCTCTCAATGAAACGGTCTAGGATGCTAGATATCGCAGCAGGCCCAGTCTGGTATTGGAGTCCCAGGGAAGTCCTAGCAAGCTGATCATTTTCAGTCAATTGGAATCCTGAAGGTTCTAACATCAACCAAGGGGTATCTTAAGAACAGGTCTGATGAACTTGCCCGTGAGAGTGAGGGCAAACCATCAAAAAGCAAAACCTTCCTTCTTCTATGTCCCTTAATGTAGGATGCCACCAGAAGGTGTGGCCCAGATTTTAGGGAAGATCTTCCACCTAAAATGATACAACCAAGAAAATCTCTCACAGGTGTGCCCAGATACGTGCGCTTTGGTTGTTCCAGATGTACTCAGGTTGACAACCACAACTAGCTTTCTTACTAGGAAACTGCATAATTTAACGAGTGAAATTGTTGCAGGGTATCACAGAGAGCATGCTTTCAACCTAAGAGCTTTCGGTAAACAAGAGCTTACTAAAGTCAGCCCAAGGTCAAGAGGCGGAGCAATGGCTAACAGGATTTACTAAGTACACAGAAATAAGGGTCTTTGGGCGGAGAAGGAAAGGCCCCTGTCCTTCTGGGATGTCTGTGGAGTAGGAAGGTCATCTGCGTGCTTTCTCTGCCTCTCTGCACCAGCAGGCTTTCAGCACAGCTTCTGGCTCCTGAGTCTCCATTGGTAAAATCAAATGGCTGGCATTTTGGCTTTTTGAAACGTCATAAAATGACAGGCATTTGAGCTATTTCTAATCTCTTGCTATCACTAAGTGTCACAGTGAATATCTTTGTCCATCAGTAACTTCTCACACTGGAGTACAACAACAGAATACGTTTCTAAGAGAACTCTGCATTTCGTCAAAAGGTGCAATGCACAAATTGCCTTTTTCTCCACACTCTTCAAATTTGATTCTATTACCCTGTCTATTAACATATATAACAATGCCATTTAATAAAATACAAGAAATTTCCATAGGATCATGTTATATTTCAGAAAAGGTACTTTTTATGTGTTCTTTGTACCTTAATAGGTGAAAAAATATCCTTGAAGACTAAGATTAGAAACCCTGTCCCTGAGCTGAACACCAAACAAGCATTGCGAGGCAACTTTCCAGCAAAATGCCTGCCTGTTACCTTTTACATTTTTTTTCTTAAACTTTGGAAACAAAGCAGTTTTTTGGTTTTTGTTTTCCAGTTTTGCTTATGAAGAAAGAATTAAGTTTGAAAAAAATGTGTTTATGTTTGCTGAGTTAGAGGAACACAGGAAGGAATCATCAATACCGTTTGGAGCCAAGGAATGCTACAGAGATAGAATAATCGTTGAGTGACATTTTAAATAGGTAATTATTTTAAAAGCGCTAATTGACATGGCGAACAGTAACAGTAGGAGAAGATGGGAGAGGAGCTGCTTGTGTGTGCTTGCTTGCACTAGCCAGAAGAGGGCGTTAAGTCTCCTGGAGCTGGATATATAGGTCTGAGGATTCTGGGGACAAAACTCAGGTTCCCTGCAGGAACAGCAAGGACTCTTAACCACTGAACAATCATCTTTTCAGCCCTAAGATACACATTTTTCTCTAAAATTTCCAATATTATTCTTAGAGTTTTATTGCTAGGAGGGAGCAAAGAAGAAACTGGCCTCATACTGGTTTGATCTATAAGATTAGAGGCAGGTAAGATGGCTTTAGACATGCTTAGAGTGCCAACAGAAAGCATCGATGTAAAGGGACAATTTAATTCTAACTGTGTTTACGTAAGGGAAAAGAATAGCTGGCTCTTCTGGTAATATGATAAAATTGTGGCAAGTATGTTGATAAAATCTCTGGCTATAAACACATCTAAATGATCAAAATACCAATTCAAACCTTCAAGGAAGGTCTCAAAAAAAAAAAAAAAAAAAAAAAAAACCCGTGAAGAGACAAAGGCAGGTGTGACCTGTTTACTGATTGCCTCCGGCCCCCCACAGGCTGGCTCCCCTACTGTTTGTATGGGAAGCCCCAGGACAGATGAGAGTCCTCAGGTGCAGGACCAGACATAAACCCCTAGACAGACCTTTAAAAGGCCATATGTTTAATGAAAGTGTAGGCTAGAAGAATAACTGTCATTATGGGAAGGTGTCAAGCTTTAGCTAGAGGAAAACAAAACAAAACAAAACAACTCTCCTTGGAGGATTTATCACCACGTTGCTAACTTTACATGGTCTTATAGACTAAAGCAACTGGCTTGGGGTAGACAAGATACTTCATAGCAACTGGAGAAATCTATTCTTTTCTCTCTTACCACACATTTGCAATCTCTCTAGTATGTCTTAGATATTGGACAAAGCAGTTCTATTAATCTTTTGATACCTAAGGTATTCCTTCAGAGCTGCCTGTTAATTTAACCCCCTTTGCACTAGAGTCATGGTGACCATTTTTGGCAAGTTCATCCCTAAGGGGTTAGACCTGTGGTTACAGACAGGGTTGTAGGTGACACACAGGTTTCACTTCCCAGCATCTTAACTCATGGGTCCTCCTGAGCAAGTTTCCTGCCTTGCTATCTGCTAATGAGAAGTTCACATCCCATAGTCATCATGGGAGGTATCCTTGATAAACATTAGCCACCAATGGGGAGCGAACCTCTTGTGGTGTCAGTTTTCGAGTCATTGTACTCTGGATCCTTAAAATCCTTTAATATAAAGCTAAAGTAAACTTAGGACTTTAGTTTAATAGATTATAATTTTTAAATTTCTCTGGCTTTTATAGAAGATATTAGATATTAGGTAATTAATATACCTTTTCACATTTAGTTGGTCTCGAAGCAAAGAAGAGCCAATAGATTTTCACCTCATGTTTCTCTAGAATCACAGACAGTTCTTTGAAAGTCAGATGTGAACTCATTATTTCAGGAGTTTCTGATACAATTTCAACCTCTAGAACATAGAAGGCCCTTAATTTTTGTCTAGATTTTATCATAAATGGGATTAACATTATATATGCTAGAAGTACCACCAACAAACGGACAGGTGTCCTGAAGGTCTGTTTTATCATCTCGTTTATCTTTCTCTTTCTCAACCAAAAGTTCTGTGGAGGCTCTTTTCTGTGACTTTCCAGTGATGGAAATTCCCAGTCCCCAAGGCAGCACATCCTCTCTGGAGGTTCTAAGCCTACAGATATGGACTAATTTTCTCCCTCAGCTTATCTTGAAGACAAATCAGCATGTTTTAGGGCCTCTCATAGCAGATCCACAGATCCATAGTGAATAACAGGATTATACCAAACTCCTCCAATGACTGCTGTTATGAAACAGTAGAGAGAATTTACATTCTTTCTGGAAAGAATGATTAAAATCCTCCTTATATAGTTTCAAATCCCTAATTCCCTCCAATGGACAATTCAGCAATATATTCCCTGTTCTGTCTCCTTGTCCTAGATTTAGTCTCTGAGATTCTTTAAATTTTCAGAGCAGTGCCACTTAGGGTTCTCAGTACAGTTCTCTGAGAACAGCAGCCCTCCAGCTGGGGGAATCAGCCTTTTAGGAAGTCAGCCAGTGGCCTGCTAGTGTTATTTCCCAGGTGTTAGCTAGAGACCATCAGCCTGTGATGGTTTCTATTTTCATGCCAGATGATCTATCAATATAGCTGCATATATTTTTTTCAATAAAAAAGATAGTTGCATATCCAAAACCAGTTCATTTTTGACAGAACACATATCAATAAATTCCAAAGAAAAACAAAACAAAAGCCAACCCACAATTATCTCCATTTTACACTTAAGTTTATAATACTAAGTAAGTGAGTATTCTGAAGAGAGACTATATTTACATAAATGCCTAGGTGCTCCTGAATAGAAATTAAGAAATTTTTTTATAAGACTATCACTGTTCATTTTTATAATAGCTATAGCTCATCTGCCAGAAGGCTAACTACTTAACAGCACACAAGTCAATGGCTTTTAGTATATTCACAGTCATCAACTCTATCAGATTTCAAAAATATTTCCATCACCTCAAAAATAAAACTATTTACCAAGTGGGAGCCATTTCCCTCTCTCTCATGCCAACCTTTGACAATCTATTCTGTCTCTATGGGTTTGCCTATTCTGAATACTTCATAGAAATGCTCTGGTGATCATTCTTTGGTGATTTATTTATTTCAATTAGCACAGTGTTTTCAAGGCTCATCTATACTGAAGCATATGTCAGTGCTTCATTTCTTTTATGGCCAAAAAAAAAAAAAAAAAATTCACTGTGGCAAAAGAGACCAGGATATGCCTCCTTCGTGTCTGAAGGATTGCTGAGTAAAGACCATTAAGGAAGTTAAGGAGGAGAGGAAGAAAAGGCCCCCTTCTTCCTGTTTGCCTAATAGCAAGGCATATATTCATGAAGATATATCCCTCCCTTCTCTCCCAGAAATGACAGAAACTCAACACTGGAGATGCCTGTAGGTCCTTACTTCGGACTCCAGGCAGAGTTACTAAGCCAGTCTTAGCTGCGTCCAGCGCCCGGCTCTTTTCCTACTCCAAGCCCACAGGGGCTTCTCTGTATCTTGCTACTTCCCTGATAAAGGTTGATTTTTAAATTTGGTATACAAAAGACTGGAAATACGTTTCCCTTTCAGAGTTTCATTTAACACCACACTGACCTCTAGCTTTATTCATCTTAGTAGATCTATAATCTGTTGTTTTTGGTTGGTGATGCTGAGTGGGCCAGCATTCTGCATTATCTTTGCTTGGGTTTATCCTGGGCAATGTGAGTCTCGTGGGTTGGTGAATTTTATTAATCTGCCTTTTGTTATATGAGTCTGTCCAGTTAGAGACTTAGGAACGCTGGCAGGGAATAATGTTTCCTTCCTCCATGGCTGGATTTTGCTTAACAATTCATCAGCTGGTAAACACGGTTTTTATTTTGCCATTATTTTGGCCTACTTTGCTGCTATGGACATTCATTTACAGGACATTATGTGGCAAGCATTTTTATTTCTCTTGGGTATATATCGAGGGGCAGAAATGCTATGCCATATAGTAGCTTGATATTAAACTTTTGAATAAGCTGTTTCCAAATGTCTGTATTTTACCCAACACCAGTAAGTTAGAATGTTTCAGTTTTTTCTTACCCTCATAACACCTATTATTTATTTTATTTTCTGTCTTAGTATATGTGAAGTGGCACCCTGTCATGTTTTTGATGCACATTATTAAGCAAATGTTTAAGTGTTCATTTTCATTAGAATATCTTCTTTTAATAACTACCTGATTATATCATTTATGTGTGTTATTTTTAATTAGGTTGTCATGCCATGAGAACCCTTTTATAGATTCAACTTCCTATATTATAGATAAGTCCTTATAGAATACAAGGCTCTACATTATCTACATAAGTTCCTATATTATAGATATGAGTCCTATATTTTATATACAAGCCCCTGCATTATAGATATAAGTCCTATCTATCATCTAAGTCTATATTGTAAATATAAATCCTTGTATTATAGACAAGTCTTTTTTTTGTTTTTTGTTTTGGTTTTTCAAGACAGGCTTTCTCTGTATAGCCCTGGCTGTCCTGGAACTCACTCTGTAGACCAGGCTGGCCTCGAACTCAGAAATCTGCCTGCCTCTACCTCCCAAATGCTGGCTGGGATTAAAGGCGTGCGTCACCACTGCCTGGCTAGACACAAGTCTTTTTTCTTTTTTCTTTCTTTATTTTTTTTTAACTTTTATTGCATTATGATGAGAAAAGTTACATGATTTCAATTTATCTGAATTTATTAACATTTAAAAACATATTTTAAGTAAATAGAATTAAATCACATTCTTGTTTCCCTTTTGTACCCCAACTCCTCCCAGAGACCCCCCTTCAATACCTACAATATCTTTTTTGCCATATTTCTTAAAATTTATAAAATATTATAATAATAAAAATAAGTATTATAAAAGTTGTTTGATATGAAACAACAATCAATTTAACAGTCTTATGTAGATGCTCATCTACAGCAACAGTGAAAACATTTTTCTCAATATAAATTTTAAGTAACTCCAAACATATTAACTGTATATTTCAAAATAATACATCACTACTAGTATTTTCTTAAATGAACATAAATATATAAAGTCTTTTTGTTTGTTTGTTTTGTG
>JADRCD010160348.1:0-17798 GCA_019843815.1 Montemys delectorum | reverse complement strand
AGAGGAGGAAGGGGCGGAGAGGAGGAAGGGGAGGGGTCGAGAGGAGGAAGGGGCGGAGAGGAGGAAGGGGAGGGGTCGAGAGGAGGAAGGGGCAAGAGGAGGAAGGGGAGGGGCCAAGAGGAGGAAAGGGAGGGATGGAAAGGAGGAAGGGGGGGGGACTTGAGAGGAGGAAGGGGAGGGGCCAAGAGGAGGATGGTTAAATCACTGGTCCAGACAAATCAGAGTCTGCTACTAATGAGATCCAGAGGATGAGAAATGGCCTTGTTAGATGAGTAGTCCTCAAAGCTTCTAATGGGACAGTATCTGTATGACAGGGAAAATCTTTTACAAACTGTGTCAATGTACTTTATTGTTCAAGGTTATGACCCACAGCCAGGCGAGCCAAACCCCTGGCCCCTACCACATCTTTTATTTTTTTTCTTTTCCTTTCTTCCCTTTGTACGTTTTTCCGTCCGTGCTAGGCAGTGAACCCACCGGCTTCAGACACTGAACATTCTAGACAAGTGCCCTCCCAGTGAACGGTGCCCCTTCTTCACCCACTCTGTCCTCAGACGGAAAGCAGCCCACAGTTTTGGTTAAATCATTTTCTCCAATTTGGGACAAGATTGGCACCATGGACAGGATGCACCTACACCAGCAGTGACCTGCCAATTCCCGAGATGAAGTGGGTTCCCTCATCAAAACTGTGTGTACCCCTCCTTGCACAGGAAGAGCCAGCATTGATGCCTTTTCTGTAGCCACTACCACCCCCTTATCAGGGCAGTTTGTACCCTCCCCTCATGAAGATATTTATATCTTCAGTGTGTACATTACTACAATACCCCATAGTGCACCCAGTGTAGCCTAGTGGCAATCAGCAAGGACAACCTGTTTACTTTACACGTCTCTCTCTTTTTTTTTAACCACAGACTTAACAGCAACAACAAAAATCACTGCCCTTCATACATGGGTAGCTTTAAGAGGATGATAGGATTATTTGTTTCGGTCTTTGTCACACTCACCGTTAGGGTGGTGTGCAGAGAAAAGATGTTCAAGAGTCTCACCCACGGCTCACCGGGAAGCCAGCTGCCACCATTGGGAACATCCAGCAGGGATCCCACAGTGGCCAAACCATACATTCCCCCTGCAAACCCCTGGGGCCCTTAATGCTGGGGATCTGTCTGAGGTTGACTATTACTGGAAATTTGCACTGGGGGGCTTAGAGAAGGCTGCTCCGCAGGGATTCCAACATTTAGCTTGGACCAACAATATGCTGATAGCCTGCAAAAAGTTGCTTGTTAGATATATGAGCCACCGCCATTGTCTAGCACCTCAGGGTACTGTTGTGTGTGTCCCTTGTATAGGGAGGTGGCTGGGCGAAGGGACGATTAGGACACTCTAGAAGCTTTGCTTCTGTTATTAGAAGACACAAATAAGCCGGGCGGTGGTGGTGCACGCCTTTAATCCCAGCACTTGGGAGGCAAGGCAGGCAGATTCCTGAGTTGGAGGCCAGCCTGGTCTACAGAGTGAGTTCCAGGACAGCCAGGGCTACACAGAGAAACCCTGTCTCGAAAAACCAAAAAAAAATGGCACAAATATTCCCAAGTGACTCCCAATGGGACTCTAGATCAGCCTGGGGCATGGGAGAATACTCTCCCTCCATCAGAGCTATTCTCAAACTTGTGTTATCAATAATCCCCTGTGAGTGTTTAGGAGAAGTGCCCTATGGCAAAGGCTTCCAGCATTCTTAGCAGCAGTGGCTTTCACCGGATGAATGTGGGCTGAGATATAACACAGATGCTGTGTGTGTGTGTGTGTGTGTGTGTGTGTGTGTGTGTGTGTGTGTGTTAGAGAGTGGGGAATGGGTAGGCCATTTTCATATTCTGCACTGTAGGGGCGCACATGTTACATGCAACAGGAAGGAATCTTCATATATGCTGATAATAATTTGTTTGCTCTGAGGTAATCTCCTCAAGTACTTTTTTTTCTTTCTTTTGAGATAGGGTCATTTGTAGCCCAGGCTAGTCTTAAATGTTAGCCTCGAGCTCTTGATCAATCTACTTCCATCTTGGCCCGGTTATTCTCTATTGGGGTGAAGAGACACCAAGACCAAGGCAACTCAGAGACAAAAACATTTTACTGGGGACTTGATGACAGTTTCAAGAGTGAGTCCATGGCCATCTTGGTGGCAGCAGGCAGGCATAATGCTGGAGCAGTAAGCTGAGACCTTACATTTGATCTGTACCTCGGAAGCAGAGAGATGGAGAGCTGGGCCTGGGCTGGGCCTGGGCTTTTGAAACCTCAAGTTCCCACTAACTAGTGAGTAGACACTCAAACATATGATGGATCCTGGGGGGATCATTCTCATTCAAAGCACCACACACAAGTACTAGGATTACAGGCCTGCAGCATCATCTTGGGTCTTTTATATTTCTCTTTGAGATGGTCTAGCTGTGTGGCTGACACTGACTGGGAATTCCCTATATAGTACCCAGGCTGGCTTAGAACTCATGTTCCTCTGGCCTCTGCCTCTTATAGTTCTGGAGTTGCAGGTGAGCCATTTACATCCAGCCTTTTGCTATTCTTAATGTTGAGTTCTCCACCTAGAGATGTTCCAGTCATTTTCTTAACATACAGCCTATGTGGAAATCATGGGGACAAGCTTCACCAAGACCCATGCTTCACCTCCCCTGATGATGATGATGATGGATTTGGAGAAAAGATGGCTCTGAGCATTATCATGGCTTGGTGAGGGCAGAAGGGCTCGGTGACAGGGTCTCCATCTGTTGGCCTGCCAGGCTTGCAGTACAGCTTGTCGCTCAGCCTTTGACAGTGGCAATAGCCAGATTGGAATCCAATAGCAGTAAATGGCAGCCGTGTCTTGTGTAGATTTCTCAAGGAAGAGGGTTTGGGGTAGCCAGCTAGTCTGCTGACACTGGCTCTAGCTTCTATGCAGTTGCAAGCCCTTATTATTTCTTGTCCTATTGTTTTTAATCTCATTGCTTAAACCTCTTGGGTATGTATGTATATATGTGTGTATGTATGTATGTATGTATGTATGTATCTGAGTGTGTGTGTGTGTGTGTGTGTGTGTGCAAACTCTTCCTTGTCGTTTCTGAGCCCAGTTTTCTTTTCTTTTCTTTTTTTTTCTTTTTTAGAGACAGGGTTTCTCTCTCTGTGTGTTAATATCTGAGTTTTCTTTTTCTCTCTTTTTTTTTGTTTTTGTTTTTGTTTTTGGAGACAGGGTTTCTCTGTATAGCCCTGGCTATCCTGGAACTCACTCTGTAGACCAGGCTGGCCTCGAACTCAGAGATCCGCCTGCCTCTGCCTCCCAAGTGCTGGGATTAAAGGCGTGGGCCACCACATCTGAGTTTTCTAAGAGGATTCCCCACTATATGGCTCCTGCCCAAACTCAGGTGGTCAGGCATGGCAACCATCTCAGTTAGGGCTTCTATTGCTGTGAAGCGATACCAGGACCAACGCAACTCTTATAAAGGCAAACATTTAATTGGGGCTGGCTTCCAGTTCCTGAGCTTCGGTCCATTCTCATCACAGCAGGAAGTATGACACCTGCAGGCAGACATGCTGTTGGAGAAGGAGCTGAGAGTTTTGCTTCCTGATTCAAAGGCAACCAGGAGAGATTGGCATCCTTAGGCAGCTAGGAGGAAGCTCCGTTCCACAATTGAGCCTGAGCATCGGAGGAGACCTCCAAAGCCCACCACCACACTTCCTCCAACAAGGCCACACTCCTACCATTCTCTGTGGGCCAAGCATATTCAAACCACCACAGCAACCTTAACCATCACACCATCCCACAGGTCCTTTCTTTTTCTTTGTGAGACATGGACTCACTGTGCCTGGAACTCACTCCTGTAGACCAGGCTGACTTTGAACTCATAGAAACCCACCCACCTCTGCCTCCTGAGTGCTGAGATTAAAAGCACTCAGCCAGGCACTTTTCCTTGTAACTCTAAAGTGCAGGTTTAAGGATGGAGCCCTTGGAGGGCCTTTGCATTTTACACCTGTTCTCCCCACAAGGTGGGCCACACCCTCCCTTGTCCGTATATGGCTGAATCTTTCTTAGCTGTTAGTCTGGGTTAGCATCACCAATCATATCAACCTTGCGACGTTGCTGGTCTAGCCACTGGAGATATGGGAGACTGCTAGCCAATAATTAGACCACATTTCCTTTGCTCTCTTGTATTCATGACCAACTTACCTTTTTGCTAGGACAGAAAGCTAGGACACTATCAACAGGCTAACAAACAAAAGCCTCGAAAAATCTTCTCCCTTAGTGCTTGGGGAGAGTAGGAACGACTGGGTCTGTGATATGTCCTAAAGCTTGCTTCTTCCTGATGATGGTTTTTATGGGACTCAACCTGTTGGTTTGTGGTTTGGCTTGCAGTTCAAGTTGCCGTAGTATTTGGTGCAAAAATATTAGACTATGTCTTCAACCTGTGCGAAGGTAAATTTGACTACCTGGAGCGGTTGTCTGACAAGCTGCTGCTCAAGATCATCCGCTACCTGGACCTGGAAGACATTGCCAGGCTCTCTCAGACATCAAGCAAGTTTGAGAAGGTAACAGCCCCTGTTGCTGCGTCATGGCTGCACCAAGAGCCTTGCCACCGAACTAACCCCCGAGGTCCATTCTTCTCCTCTTCCCTATTCATCTAGGTTTGTTTGTTTTCTTATTTGTTTATTTGATGGGTATGGGTGTTTTGCCTACCTGTGTATATATATATGCACTATGTGCATGTAGTGCCTATGGAAGCCAGAAGGGGGCATCTGATCCTCTGGAACTAAAATTATAGGCAGCTATGAGCCACCAGGCCATGTGGGTGCTGGAAACCAAACCCAGGTCCTCTGTAAGAGCAGCCAGTGTTCTTAACTGCTGAGCCATCTCTCCAGATCCTGTGGTTTTTATTTGTTTGTTTCTTTAAATTTATTTATTTTTATTTATATGAGTATACTGTAGATGTCTTCAGACACACCCAGAAGAGGGTATCAGATCCCATTACAGATGGTAGTGAGCCACCATGGTGATGTTGGGAATTGAACTCGGGACCTCAGGAAGAGCAGTCAGTGCTCTTAACCTCTGAGCTATCTCTTCAGCCTGTTTGTTTGTTTTTAAGTATGTGATGTATGTATGTATGTATGTATGTATATATGTATGTATGTATGTATCAAGATAAGGATTTAGTTTTGTTTTGTTTTTTTAAAGACAGGTTTTCTCTGTGTAGCCCTGGCTGCCCTCGAACTCACTGATAGATCTGGATGGTCTCTGAACTCTACTGCCTCTGTCTCCTAAGGCTGGGACTAAAGGTGTGTGCCACCACATCTGGCTTACCCTTGATTTTCAAATCCTCCTGTTTCTACCTCCAAGGACTGGATTAGGGGCCTATCCCATCATGGCCAGCTTGTATTTTCCTTTGCAACAGTGTCTCTCCTTGTAGTCCAGGCTGGCCTTGAACTCATGGCAGTCCTCCTACCTCAGCCTCCCAAATTCTGGGATTATAGATGTGAACCACTCCACCTGGTCTACTTGTATTTACTCTCCACAGCCATTTGTTGAGTCCTGCCTCCATGGCAGCCACTGTCCTAGACATACAAGCAACTGAGATGGCATTATTCCTGCCCTCGAGGAACTTACCATCAGATATTAGAGCCCTAAACAGATTCAGGTGACCACAATATAATGTGATGAGTTTGACAAGAAACATTAGTATAAGGCACAAGGACTGTGTGCCAAGTAGTCTCCTGTGCCTCGCTTCTTAGAAGTGGGCTACTCTATGTGGGTTTTGAGTGCAAAGTAGCAGGCATTCTAAGTCAGAGGACCTTTCAAGCTTAGGAACAGAAGCAGGGGTAGCATGGCGGCCCTTCAAGGGTGAGCTGAGCGTGTCTCAGGAGTTAAGAGTATGTAGGGCTAGCTGGTGGCTCCCAGCTCTCAGGAGGCAGGCAGGTGAGTTTGAGGCTACCTTAGTCTTCATAGTAAGTCCTAGGCCAGCCAGGGCTACATAGTGAGACCCTGCAGTAGACCTGAGCTCTCTTCCCAGCGCCCATGTCAGGAGGCTTAGGATCACTTGTAACTCTAGGGGAACTAACACCCCATCTGTCTATCTATCCATCTCTGTCTGTCTGTCTGTCTGTCTGTCTGTCTGTCTGTCTGTCTGTCTGTCTGTCTGTCTCTGTCTGTCTGTCTGTCTGTCTGTCTCTGTCTGTCTGTCTGTCTGTCTGTCTCTCTCTCTCTCTCTGTCTCTCTCTCTCTGTCTCTCTCTCTCTCTCTCTCTCACACACACACACACACACACACACACATCACAATAAAACAAATCTTTTTAAAAAAGTTGTTAAGCCAGGCGGTGGTGGCGCATGCCTTTAATCCCAGCACTTGGGAGGCAGAGGCAGGTGGATTTCTGAGTTGGAGGCCAGCCTGGTCTACAGAGTGAGTTCCAGGACAGCCAGGGCTACACAGAGAAACCCTGTCTCGAAAAACCAAAAATAAATAAATAAATAAATAAATAAAAAGTTGTTAAGCAGTAACTAGCCCATATCCATTTCCATTCCTTCCAACACAGGCCGTTTTGGTGGACTCTCTGTTCCTGTCTTTCCACCCCAAGCTGATGAGAGAAACCCAGGCTCTTGGCAGCCTCGATCTTTAGCAGCATGTGCTTAGACACAGCTGAAAACACCACCAACTCCCATCTTTCAGGACAGGGCCCTGATTTCGGGCCCCTTCACCCATCCCTGTAGTTCTAAAGCCTTTGTACCCCACAGGCAAGCACATTAGCATGTGCCATTGTGCCCTCATTTTGGCTGGAGTCAGTCAGAGTTGGAGGGTGTTGCGCCCCCATTTTGGCTGGAGTCAGTCAGAGTTGGAGGGTGTTGCTGGCAGCTGATGAACCTTGACTGGCTCATAAAAGAACAGGTTTTCCCAGATGGTTCAAATTGCTCTATTACCCAAAGAGTTAACATTTCTTCCTTACAATAATACAGTAAAAATGTCTTCATGACTAGAATTCATTTTCAGTAATATAATTTATTAGTCTGCAGAATTCATTTCTCATTTAATTCTGTTTATTTTTGAGACCAGATCCTATTATGAATTAAGCTGCCATGGAACTCACTGAGTAACTGAGGCATGATCCTCTTGCTTTAGTGTTCTGAGTGCTAGGGCTTACAGAGCAGCATCACATCTGACTGACAGGTTTTGGACTTGACTTTTATTTTCTACAAGTGCAGGACCAGAAATAAGTAATATGAGTAATTGTTGTTTGTTTGTACATATTTTTTTAAAGATTTATTTATTATATGTAAGTACACTGTAGCTGTTTTCAGACACCCCAGAAGAGGGCATCAGATCCCATGACAGATGGCTGTGAGCCACCATGTGGTTGCTGGGAATTGAACTCAGGACCTTTGGAAGAACAGTCAGTGCTCTTAACCGCTGAGCCATCTCTCCAGCCCCTGTTTGTGCATATTTTTAAATATATGTATATATATTTACATATATATATATATAACAACAAATGTATATATATATATATATATATTGTTGTTGTTATTGTTGTTATTTTGTCTTTGGTTTTTGTTTTTTGAGACAGGGTTTCTCTGTGTAGCTCTGGCTGTTCTGAAACTCTATAGACCAGGCTGGCCTTCAACTCACAGAAATGCATGCCCTCTCAGTCTCCAGAGCACTGAGATTAAACACATGTACCACCAATGCTTGACTTATTTTTTTTTTTGAAGATTTATTTCTTCATTTATTATATGTAAGTGCACTGTAGCTATCTTCAGACATACCAGAAGAGGGCGTCAGATCTCATTACAGATGGTTGTGAGCCACCATGGTTGCTGGGATTTGAACTCAGGACCTTTGGAAGAACAGTCAGTGCTCTTAAGCGGCTGAGCCATCTCTCCAGCTTTTGACTTACTTTTATGTTAATTAATCAGTTTATTTATTTTGAGATTAGGTCTTATTAAGCAGCCTTGGCTGGCCTGGAACTCATAGAGATCTCCTTTGCCTCCCAAGTGCAAGGATTAGAGGTGTATGCCACCCAGCCCAGCCTAAGTACTTGTACTTAGTAAGATGCCGAAGTGACCCGAGTGCACTGGTCAGAGCCTAATGAAAGCGTCCTTATGTCAGGGCAAGGACCGGGCAGCCTCTGGGGATGTCGGCCCTTCCCTTCAAGTTCTCCGGTCCCCTCTGCTTCTCTTGCTCTCTCCGTCCTGCTGACGCTGCAGGTATGACCTTGAACCTACACTGTGTAACATCCCAGGGCTCTAAGGCCAGGCTGTGCTCAGTGGTTGGTGTGTGCATGCATGGGTACACACACCGTGCCGTGCCGCATAAAGGAGATAGGGGGCAACAGCGTGGGATCCGTCCTCGACTTCTGGCTCCCTGTGGGTTCTGGGCATTAAACTGGGGTTGCCACACTTGCAGTGCAAGTGCCTGTCTGTACCTACTTCGCCATCTCAGCCATTTTTAAAACTCACTATGTAACCAGGGAGGACCTTGAATTCCTCATCCTCAAAAGTCCTGGGATTTCCGGCATCTGTGCCACCATGACCAGTTTATGCAGTACTGGGGATTGAACCTGGGGCCTAATGCATCCTGAATAAGTAGTCTACCACTGGAGCCACAGCCTCAACTCCTTTTTTTTTTTTTTTTTTTTTTTTTGTAAATTTGGCTGGCCTGATACTTGCTATGTAGACGAGCTAACCTCAACATCACAGGAGCTCCTTGTATCTTTCTTCCAAATGCCAGGATTAAAGATGTACATGACCACCTGTAAATTTAAATTTTTTAAAATTGCATTTATTTATCTTTTTAATCTGTGTGTCACACACACTTGTGTGCCATGACGTGTGAAAGCGTCAGTGGACAACCTATGCGAATGGATTCTTTACTTCTACTTGGTGGGTTCTGGGGAATCAAGCTCAAGCCTATCAGGCTTGGGAATAAATACCTTTACCTGCTGAGCTATTTTGCCACCCCCTCCCTGAAAAGGCTTGTGCATGTGCATGCACGTTCACTAGGGGTTGAACCCAGGACTTTATATATACCAAACTGTGCACGTTGATATCAGGTATGGTGGCTCACACCTGCCATTCCAGGCTGAGGTAAGAGGACCCCATGAGCTGGCGATCAGACTAGGCCACACAGTGAGCTCCCAGCTAGTCAGAGCTGCATACTAAGACCCCATGTGGTAAGCACATTAGCATGCCCTCCCCTGATTTTTATCGCTATCAAACCAGAGACTCTTATCACTTAAGTTTGTGTGTCTACCTTGATAGACCTAGTATAGATCTTCTCCAAGGCTATAGAGATTGCTCAGTGATGAAGAGGGCTTGCTGCTCTTCTAGAAGACAAGAGTTTGGTTTTTGAGCATGCATGTCAGGTGGATCACTTGTAACCCTAGCTCCAGGAGATCCAACACCTTCTTCTGACCTCCAGGGACCCCCTACCCAAGTAGCATATACCTACAGGCATTGCTGGCGTATACCTTCAATCACAGCAAGCAAGCGAGGATCTGGTGGGCGCCGTGGCTGTATTTTTTCTGTATAAACAAACCAAGAAGCATCCTTAGAGCTTGACTGGCAAGAGAGCAACCCTGCACATATCTTGTATGTTAGAAGGGCAGAGATCTACACCTGTCAGATGGAGGACCAGCCCTGAACTGAAAGAGGTTCACCAAGATAGGTAGCCACATGGCCACCTGCCTGGGGACCTGCTCTCCTTTCCCCTCCAAATGCACCAGAAATGGCCCCATGAAACCTCCAGTGCAGTGAGAGAAGAGAGGTGTAGACACCCAGGCTGGGATGTGACTGTGGCCATGTTCCTTGTGGCTCAGAAATAACTGAAGTCACTAAGCTTGCTTGTACATGAGACCTGCCCCAGAAACAAAACAACAGTCAAGTGTGGTGGCAGAGGCCACCTGGGAGGCAGAGGCAGGAGGATCTCTGTGAGTTCCAGGACAGCCAATGCTACATAGTGAGACCCTGTCACAACCAACCCGGCACCATCAAAACAAAAGAAGATACTCTGCACTGTTACATTTTAGCTGAGGGAGTAGATTTAAAAATATTTTTTAAGTGTGCGTGTGTTTTTGTGTATGATATGTATGTGAGTGGGTGCTCTACAGCATGTATGTATAGGTCGGAGGACACCTTACCAGAGTTGGTTTTCACCTTCTTTTTTTTTTTTTTTTTTTTTTTGGTTTTTTTGAGACAAGGTTTCTCTGTGTAGCCCTGGCTGTCCTGGAACTCACTCTTTAGACCAGGCTGGCCTCGAACTCAGAAATCCACTTGCCTCTGCCTCCCAAGTGCTAGGATTAAAGGTGCGAGCCACCACCGCCTGGCAATTTTTTTTTTTTAAAGACATTTCCCTAAGACTTTGCCTTTGCTGTTCATGGTTAGATGTGTAACCTGAGTAGAGGAACATTGAGAATGGGATTAGATAATGAATGGCCTGCAGGGCAGGAAAGTGTGTTTTGGAGCTGAGGTGAACTCTGTACTTTAGACAGCTCTGCCTGTGCTCTGGAGGCTGAGGTAGGAATGCTGAGGGCAAGAGACCAGCCTGGGCTACATAGCAAGGCTCTGCCTTAAAAAAAAAAAAAAAAAAAAAAAAAAAAAGCCAGGATGGTGGTGCATGGCTTTAATCCCAGCATTTAGGAGCAAGAGGCAGGCCGATTTCTGTGATTCTGTGAGTTCAAGGTCAGCTTGGTCTAATAGCAAGTTCTAGGTTAGCGAGGGCTACATAGTGCGACAATAACGATAACAACAATAACAACAAGACCCTCCACACGACTCAGTACCACTGCTTAACTTGCATTGTGTGACTTGTGATGGTGGTCCCATTGGTTCACGACATTTTATGGACCCAGTCTCATGGAGTTCAGGTTGGCCTCAAATTTCTCCAGGTG
Organism: Montemys delectorum; assembly: GCA_019843815.1. Classification (NCBI taxonomy): domain Eukaryota; kingdom Metazoa; phylum Chordata; class Mammalia; order Rodentia; family Muridae; genus Montemys; species Montemys delectorum. The sequence continues at coordinate 6,897 of JADRCD010160348.1, read as the reverse complement.
GCTGAGGGTGACCTTGGACTGCTGGAGAGCCCTGGGCTCACCTGTGCCATACAGCACAGCGATGCGAGTGCAGCCAGCTCAGATCCTTCACAGGCTGGCCCTGCTGGCCTCCGAGGCATGTCGGGAAGGAGAGCCTTCAGCACTCCACTTTGCCTCACCAGCTATCAGAGGCCACCCTTCGATTTCTGATCCTCCCGCCACCTTCTCCTGAGCTCCTCCATGTCTTGTTAATATAGTGCGGGGACCTCATGCATGCCAGACAAACACTAATACTTCACCAACTGAGCCCTGGGTTACAAATCTTTTTTTTTTTTAATTAATTTATTTTTGATTTTATGTGTACTGGTGTTTGCCTGCATGTAGGTCTGTGTGAGGATGTTGGATCCCCTGAAACTGGAGTTACAGACAGTTGTGCTGCCTTGTGGGTGCTAGGACTTGAACCCGGGTCCTCTGGAAGAGCAGCCAGTGCTCTTTACCTCTGAGCCATCCCTTCAGCCCCAGGTTTCACACCTTAACTGAGTGCAGGACTTGCTTTGTCCTGCCGCCCCTCTGAGTGTTTGTAGATACTGCTGTATTTGCCTCTTCTCTGACAGGAGCAGTTTTTGGAGGCCAAACTTTCATAGCCCCTGACATCCCAAGGGGCCTCCTGAATAGCAGTGGTTGTTTGACAGTGATGGTATGAGCTCATGCATGGTGCGTCTTAACCCGCCTCTGGCTCTTTCCACCTGCAGTTGTGCAAGAGTGACTCACTGTGGGAACACATAGTCCAGTCCACCTGTGACACTATCACCCCTGACATGCGGGCCCTGGCGAACGACGTGGGCTGGAGGCAGATGTTCTTCACCGACAAGATCCAGCTCCAGAGGCAGATCCGCAAGAAGAAGCAAAGACAGGAAAATGAGATGGAGAAGCATATTTAGGGGAGGGCTGTTCCCAACAGTGGGGCCACAGTGGTCCAAATCTTCTTCCAGTCCAAATCAAACTCTCTTTCAACAACAGGTTTTGCTGATTCCAGGCATCACTTGAAAAATCAGATTTTGCACACACATGCAAATCCACCTAGTGCCTTGCTTGAGCAACCTCCCCGAGTTGCTCAGGCCAACCCATGGCCCAAGTACTAAGGGCTTCGAGACAGGAAGCCTCTCAGACCACCACCTCCCTCATCCCCTTTGCCCCTGAGGAAAGAGGCACCTGTTGTGTACCAACTAACAATAAAGAGTTATTAGCAGGCTTGTGTTTTGGTTTGTAATCACACAAGCATCCCCAGCTGGACTCTGAGGATGACTTTGAACTTCTGACTCTCTTGCCTCCAGCTCTCTACTGCCCGGATTACAGCCATTTATGTATTCGACACCACGCCCAGTTCAGAAGGTACTGATCTGCATGCCAAGTAAGCTCAGTCTTACACCGAGTCACATCCCCCACAATGCACTGCTGGGTTTTGTTAAATATCTATTCTATCTAGGCATTCAAAATGACAACTAGACTTTTGAATTTTCCCCCGTGGTGTGTTACCTTCATCCCTCCGCCGCGGAGTGGGCAGCTGAGAGTCTCCACCCAACACTGGGAGGCACAGGAAGTACCCTAGAAGAGCACAGCTAGCTACACCCTCACTTCATCCAGCAGTTTGTATTCAGACACTGTCCTAGTGGGCCTAGGGTGTCATGTACCACACAAACCACCCCCACCCCCCACCCGACCTGACGCTGGAGTGTGGCTGGGGGAGCCCAGTCAGTCTGTGGACAACCCTTACTTAGAGGAGGGTACCACTGCTCGACATTCTGTCAGTTCTTAGAGGAGGAGCACTGCTTTCTGAAGGGAACTCAACCAGCCAGCACCTTGCAGCATGGATTTTAAGAGCAGAGGCTGTGGGCAACCAGTGTCAACAGTTTACCAGTTAGCATGGCCCAGGCCTCCGCCACATAGCAAGTTGGAGGTCTGCCAGGTACAGGAGACCTTGTTTTTATAAAGAGACAGGAAGTCAGGCGGCGGCGCACGCCTTTAATCCCGGCACTTGGGAGGCAGAGGCAGGCGGATTTCTGAGTTCGAGACCAGCCTGGTCTACAGAGTGAGTTCCAGGACAGCCAGGGCTACCCAGAGAAACCCTGTCTCGAAGAAACCAAAAAAAAAAAAGAAAAAACTAAAAAAAAATAGAGAGAGGGGGAAAGGCTAGAGAGATGACTCGTTGGCACTGTTGTTATTCAGTTCCCCTGAGATCCAAGAGAGAATTGAAAATCCAGTGCCTGTAGACCGCATCTTTCATTTGACAAGTAGTCAGAAAAAATTCCGAACTGGTAATTTGGAATCCTTGTTTTTTATAAAGACTCGTTTCCATAGTATGTGTATGTGTGCTTTGCCTGCGTGTAGGCCTGGACATCACTTGCATGTCTGGTGTCCACAGAGGCCAGAAGAAGCTGATCACCTAGAACTGGAGCTACAGACTCTTGTTGGGAGCAGAGAAAAGGAACTTGTCTTGAGTACTGTTAGTTTTGACTTCAGACTCAGTTTTACCTAAGCCGACCAACTAACTTCCTCTCTGAGCAACAATAGCTCCCCAAAACATACCTGTTACCAACTCTTCTCTGAGCAACATAGTTGCCCAAAACATAAAGCTTGCTCCTAACAACAGAAAGAACGAATGGATTTGATTGGTTGGGCAAAAACACTTACTTTCAGTCTCCGTTGACAATGATGGAACACCGGAAAAAAGTCCCTAACACCCAATTTCTGATGGTAAAAATTGTAACTGTAACTCGGGCTCAGAGGCTTGTGGGTTTTATGTTCATAAACCCTGCTTCAGAGACTCTGTTTATGTGACTTTGTCGTGCCTTACACAAAATAGAGGATGCTAGCAAACTAGTGGAGCCCCTGAATGGGCCCGGAACAGAGAGTGGTTGCTTCCCCGGTCTTTATGGAAGTCCCTTTGGATGCTGGCAGTCTGACACCTCCACATAGTGCCAGAGGGATGGTTGCCTATTCCAGAGCTCAAGTTGATTCCCCATTGGTCCCCATTGGTGTAAAAATGCTTGCTGCTGCGCAACACAGTAGATCTGCACCTCAATGCTGGTCACTGGAGTCTGCTGCCTGTGTTGGTGACTCCACCTCCTTCACCTCTCCTGGATCCCAGTTCCCACAGTGGTGCCCAAGGGACAAGGTGTAACATTGTGAGCCACCATCTGGGTGCTGGGAACTGCACTCAGGTCCTCTGGAGGAGCAGTCAGGGCTCTCAATGGCTGAGCCATCTCTCCAGCCCTCAGTGTCATTTTAAAAGTCTTTCCATGCTGTGTATTGTTGGTTATAGTTTCCATTTGAACAGGTTACAAGGAAATTTCCCTCAGCTTTGTGCCACTGTTGCCTTGGGCTGTAATAGAAGCCTACTTAGGTTTGCCAGGGATATTTGTTTTTCAAGACATGGTTTCTCTCTGTAACTCTGGCTGTCCTGGAACTCACTCTGTTTACCAGGCTGGCCTTGGACTCACAAAGATCCTCCTGCCTCTGTCTCCCTTATGTTAGGATTAAATGATTGCATTACTGTGTGGTCTATGGGGAATTTTTGTATCAGCTGGCCCCATGTCCACCGAAGGCCAGATCCCCGAGGGCTCTCTAGATTGTATCTCACCCGAAGGCAGTATGGAAGTTAATAGGGTAGGCCAGACATGGGAGGCAGAGACAGGGGGATCTGGCCATTCTAGGGCTACATTATGAGACTGTCTCAGACAATCAACCAACACAGAAATGGAAGGAGCATGACTGAAGACAAATATTTAAAACTGATTGAAATGTTTTGTTCTTTTTTTTAATTTTTTTTTTTTTTGTTTTTTTGTTTTTTTCGAGACAGGTTTTCTCTGTATAGTCCTGGCTGTCCTGGAACTCACTCTGTAGACCAGGCTGGCCTCGAACTCAGAACTCAGAAATCCGCCTGCCTCTGCCTCCCAAGTGCTGGAGTTAAAGGCGTGTGCCACCAATGCCCACTGAAATGTTTTGTTCTTAAATACATTGGGAATAGTTCTCCAGTAGTTCTGTCTTCACTGAGAGTAGTTGTATCCAGTAGTAGTTCTGTATAAAACAATTAGGGCCTACCTGCAATCCCAGCACTCTTAGAAATGAGAGAGAGAGAGGGGAGAGAGAGAGAGAGAGAGAGAGAGAGAGAGAGAGAGAGAGAGAGAGAAAGAGGAGAGAGAGAGAGATTAGTTTTATATAAAAAAAACTCACTGACTATCTTTAAAGAGGACAACATTTATTTAGTTGCAGGTAAATCAAAACCCATAGGTTTGTAAATTGCAAACTATAAAGCATATGATACGACTACATAGTTAACCCTTCCGAACGGTTCAGGTTGGAAGAGGAGGTTGGATCTTTGCAAGCAGGTCTTGCTTCAGTCCTTCGGGGTCCTCCACTTCGGTAGAAGCCACTGCACCCTCAAGTACAGTTAAAGTCCACAGATAGAAATGTGAGCACTCTAACCCGATGCCATTCCAGCTGGGTCAGTGGGTGGAATGTCCAGCTATCTGGTGCCTAGCCAGCAGTGCAAGCTACCCCCCATAGCACCATTCAGCATGCTTATCCCGGCCTCCTGTTAACGAATATTGTAGACAACAAAAGTAAGGGACTAATGTGGTTTTCAAAATACATAACTTGTTGTTTAACCTTTCCTAACTGTGTACCTTTAAGATGAAAATAAATATTACTGCTACAGCTTTAAAGCTCACGTTTTATTATTTATTTATTTTTGAGACTGATCCTCACTGTGAGGCTCTGACTGACCTGGAATTCACTATGTGGACCAGGCTGGCCTCGAACACCCAGAGATCCACCTGCCTCTGCCTCCTAAGTGCTAGGATTTAAAGAATGCACCACCATGTCTGGCTGATATTACCTTTACTAAAACATCAAGTTGTGCTACAGGTGTGATGATGTCTTTGGCCAGGTGTGGAGACAGAGGCAGGGAGGCAGAGGGAGGCAAGTCTCTGTGATTTCAGGGTCAGCCTGGTCAACATAGTGAGACCCCGTCTCAAAACAAAACAAAAAAACCCCAAAACCCAAACATGTCTTTGTGCTAGGCCAAATGAAGTATGGCATACAAATTATTACCTATCTAACTTCCAGGCAATACGCAAGTCATTGGAGGTAATATCAAGTGTGTGCATTAGTGGGACCTTTGGGACTCCTTTCAATTAGCCAGCTTGCTCATGTTGATGTTATCCGGGCAGTTTCATAGAGCAAGCTTTCCAATAGTCCTTAGGTGTAGGGGACCATGGAGACGAGGCAGAAGGAAACTGTTCATTTAATTACCTGGTACATCTGGGAAGCTCTGCTCACATTCTAACTGCAAGTTAGGCCTTGGGAGCATTCTGCAAATCTAGTTCCCAGCATTCCTGCTTTTAATTACCAAAGATAATTGAGAACAGGAGGATTCATTTTAGGTAAATTTGGCCCAAGACACTGGCACATTTGTTTGATGAGCAAATTACGAGTACAAGTTTGTTGCTTTATGGTGTGGAGATGGATCTGAGGGTCTCGCACATGTTAGGCAAGTGCTCTTATTGATGAGCTATGCCTCCACACCAGCAGGTAGATATTTAAGCCATTTAAAGGTATGTATAAACAAGTAAGGCAGTCAGAAATTTCAAAATGATCCTGGGAGGTGCATTCTGTAGTCTGAAAATGTTTTAGTTTTAGAAAAATAGAGATCTCAGCTAAGGGAGAGTGTTTGTTCTTATGATGTCCCAGCTAAGACTTCTTTATGTATGAAACCTACAAAGAGAACTATTTTTTAAATCGTGCCAAGTCCAGACAAGTGAATACTCTCTATGTCAAGAGTCACTAGAGCTGAACTGTTTGGCACCATTGCTCAGTGTGAGGTACATGGCCAGCTACAAGGCAATCCATCTGTGACCTCACAGATGGACTCTTAAAAGAAACTGTGTCTGTCTGTCTGTCTGTCTGTCTGTATAGGGAGTGTTGTGTACCCATTAGTCAGAGGAGGGTGACAGATCCCCTGAAACTGGAGTTATAGGTAGTTGTGAGTTGCCCCATATGGGTGCTGGGAACCAAATTCAGGTCTACTTCAAGAGCAAGGGCGCTTTTACCCACTATCTCCTGGCCCTCAAAGCTTGACTCTTGCTTGTGATTAGCCACATATTTTACAAGTGACTTAATCTTAACCTTGTATTTCACTGAGCATGAGAAACTCCAAAAAGATGGGTTTTGTTTGTTTGTTTGTTTGTTTGTTTTGTTGTTGTTGAGACAGGGTTTCCTTGTGAAACCCTGGTTGTCCTTGAACTTGTTCTGTAGACCAGGCTGGCCTTTAATTTAGAGATCCACCTGCCATCTGAGTTCGAGGGTGAATGCCGTGTGTGCCACCACATCAGGCTCTAAAAAAAAAAGATGTTTCAATCTAAGATAATGGTATGAACTCAAGTGTCTGAATCATAGCCCTTAATTCAATCGTGAAGCACATTAAGAAACACTCCTAAGACTAAGGATATCACTCATAGACCACATGGGAAGGATGTGTTCAGTGTATGGCTGACAACATCTTCAATGACATGATTACTGAGTTAGAAAGGATGGTCACTTTCATTTCTTACAAGAGTTAGAAATTGTACTTCTTAGCTACAGAATCTCTCATAAAAATACAAACTATTCAAAATTATACTAATCTGTATTCCTTTTTTAAAAATTACTAATTTTTTTTGATTTTATGTGTATGGGTGTTTTGTCTGAGTGTACGTATGTGTGCTACACAGACCAGAAGAGGGTGCCTGATCCCCTGGCACTGGAGTTACAGGCGGCTGTGAACCAACATGTAGGTGCTGGGAACTGAATTCTGGTCGTCTGCAAGAGCAGCAAGCACCACCTCACCTCTTAGCCATTTCTGCAGCCCACAGATTACAC
>JADRCD010160340.1:0-45940 GCA_019843815.1 Montemys delectorum | reverse complement strand
CAAGGCCACACCTACTCCAACAAGGCCACACCTACTCCAACAAGGCCACACCTACTCCAAAAAGGCCACGCCTACTCCAACAAGGCCACGCCTACTCCAACAAGGCCACACCCACTCCAACAAGGCCACACCTACTCCAACAAGGCCACATCTCTCAATGATGCCACTGTCTGTGGGCCAAGCATTCAAACACATGAGTTTATGGGAGGCATTTTTATTGAAACCACTATGACATGTCTGAGGGTTCTGATACAGAATGTTGCATGACTGACTTTCGTGACAATGCGATCAGACACCATGACCATGGCAACTTAGCAGATAATGTATTTAATTGGGTTCCTGAGGGTTAGAATTTATGATGGTGGAGTGAAGTCATGGCATCAGGAACACCTCACATCACAAAATGTAAGGAGAGGACAGCTACAGTGAATTACACCAGAGCGAGGGGGACTGGCAGCGGTCTTGAGTTCAGTTCCCAGAAGCCACACACATGATGGCTCATGGCCATCTTTACAGCTACACTGTACTCATATACATAAAATAAATCTTTAAACAAATAAATAAATAAATCTTAAAATAAAATAAAATGTCTCCTCAGAAAATAAAGCTTATTCATTCTACCAAATTCTTGAGAATGGAAATTTCCCTCACCTCAACAATCCCTCCTAGAAAAGTCCATTCTTTCCTTATCATTTTTTTTTGTTTTTTTGAGGCAGGGTTTCTTTGTATTGCCATGGCTGTCCTGAACTCTGAAGACCAGGCTGGCCTCGAACTCAGAAATCCACCTGCCTCTGCCTCCCAAGTGCTGGGATTAAAGGTATGAGTCACCATTGCCCAGTCTCAAACCTTAAATCTTACCTTCCTCCAAAGCTTTCTGGAAAATCTTAATTGGCTTTCACCATTGTGGGGCCTCTTGCTCACGGTGGCGGCTACTGCTGCTGCTGCTGCTGCTGCTGCTGCTGCTGCTGCTGCTGGGGCTGCACCACAGGTAAAGAACCAGGAAGCAGCTCCTCCGCTGCAGCTGGGGCACTACCGAGCCAAGCACTGGAGTGCCGCTGGACGTTGGCAGAGCAAAAGGAATTGGAAAGGATGACTCGTGTCCTGTCAGAGATCTGATACTCTGGGCCGAGGACGTGAGTGTCTGTCTGCACACCCTGCTCTGCCAGATGGGTGTCTGTATCTCAGTCCTCGGAGAGCAAGGGGAACAGCTGAGGGAGTCTTTGGGCCTCATGGAGGCCAAGGATGCAGGTTCTAGCTCCTTGAGAGTACCAGGAGACCCTGGACACCACAGAGGAGCTGAGATCGGATTGAGAGCCCCAAAGCAGCTCAGTCCACTCTGAGGCTGAAGGGAGAGAGGGGGCAGGGAAAGAAAGCAGCTGCCCTGTGGTTCAGGCGGGCAGGCAGGAGTGGGCCTGCAGGAGTTCTTGGTCCGGTCTTGTGGCTGCAAACACTGGGCCCACCTGGCACATCTAGTTGAAAGGAGGCAATGCATGGTTGTAAGATGTTTTATTATAGAAAGGAGAGAGAGAAGAGATAGGAAAGTAGGAGGCAGGCCATCTCCATACCAGCCACGTGGTGAAAAGGGGAAGGGAAGAGGAGAAAGTAAAGATATGAAGAGAAGAGGATAAGAGGGAAGGGAGAGAAGAAGATGAAGATAAGAAGGGAGGGGGCAAACCGCCCCTTATATGGTGGGCTGGGCTATCTGTCTGTGGGGCGTGGCATACCTGGCTGTGGTCAGATGACTGTGGGGGTGAAGTCCAGCCAGAATGCTGGGAGCTTGGGGCATTGTCTATGCAATTGATAGCACGGGCTAATGGAGTTGGAGGGCTCATGGAATCAGACTGTGTCTGGGAACATGCCTCCCCTGTTTCCGTCCCTTACGAAATCTTTCACTGGGTCTCTGGAAGTTAAGACTCTCTCAACAAAAGCACATACTGATTTTCATGGTCCCACACACCATGGCTTTCCCTTCCCAACATGATCTTAAGCCTCTTTTTGATCTCCTAAAGGGACATAAAACCCTGTCTCCCCTCAAACTCTCTCTTGTAAGACAGCGGAGGCTTTTGGCATCATTAATGCAGCTTTAAAGGACAACACTTGTTAGGTGTGACCTAATAATACCTGTACAGCTTCTTATTTTTAATTTCTCCCCTAGTTTCATGGGAGCACTATGTCCAGCCCCAAGAAGTACTGGAATAGCTCCACACCCTGGTAGGTGGTACACCTAGAATTCCGAGGTAGATGCACTTGCTATTATGATTAGACACGGCAAGGATAGAGCCCTGCAAATCTTAGAAAAAGAGCTTGATATACTTGTCACCATTTTTTTCCTTCCATCATATTCTGTGGTTACTCAGAAATCACTCCCACTTTGCTATAAGCCCCTGCTTGTTGAACTTAGCTTGGACATCTCAGCAGTAGCAACAGGAGCTGCTGATGCTGCTCTGGACAGACACAATACCTGGCTGACAACTTTCATGACAAGCTTGACAAAGCTATGGCCTCCACCTAGGATAGCCTTGAATCCCTCCAATGCTGATAACTTCCCTTGAAGTGGTTGCCTTACAAAGTAGGAGAGCTCTTGACCTGCTGACAACTGAGCAAGAATGGACTTGTGTTGTAAAAAAGGGGGAATGCTCTTTCCGTGTTAATGAATCTGGATTAGTAAAACAGAACATACAGTTACTTAAGGATCCCTGGAGATATTTCCAAGCCTTCTATGCCCTGGGTACTCAAACCCTCTGGTGGCTTGGCTTCCTCCCATCCTTGACCCCATACTGGCCATCAAGACCTCTTCCTCCAGGCCCCATATTTCATCCAAATTCTGAAACAGTAAGTGAGCAACATTGCCAAAGTCACAAACAACCATCCTTTTTTCAATTTCAAACAATTCTCAACCTAGAGGCTGAAGACTATGATGATACCTCGAATTTATAAAAGAAAAGGAGGGAGACGAGGGGCCATGTAGCTTTGGAGCCATGGGGAGCAAGAGCAAGGTTGGAGAATGTCTAATTCCTCAGAAATTTCAACCTGATGTACCCCCATCTTTGCCCACTGTAGGACGTCATGAAGTCAGATAGACATGTTAAATTTCCTTTTCCATTATAAGGACATGTCAAACAGCACCTAGAATTCCTTCTTATACAAAAGGAACATCCCCAGCACCCTGGCCCCAGCCAATGATGTACACTCACCCCTATAGCTGCTACTTACTCTGCAAAAAACCTTTGTTTTCCCCATCAAAATCAGCTCTCTGGATAAAGCAACCTGCCAAGAGTCTGGTCTCACTGTGCTGTCTTCTTTCTGAGGACACTTCACTCCTGAGCCCTCACACCTCACTTTCCCTTCCAGGATCCACACATTATGGTCATTGTGTTGCTAAGGGTGGGGGGCCTGAATGTCAAGCACTCACATGGTAATTCATAATTATCTGTAAAGTAAGTAAAGTTCTAGGGTATGTTCTGCCCTCTCTTGGCCTCTGAGAGCACTGCCTACGGTTACTGCATAGTCCTATAGGGATGGAAAACACCAAACAGTGAAAAACAGAAAGGACAGGACGGAATTATCATTAATTCTTTCAGTAGGGGATGTCTTACACCTGCCTCTCCCAGTTGTAGAACTTGACCCAAATAATTGTGGTTGCTTGGATATGGTCACAAAATTGTGCTAATTTGTAATACTCTCATTTTTTTTTTCCTGTACAATCTGTAAGTTTCTATACGTGCAAGTTTCTATATACATCTTGGAAGGGTAGTGAGCCAAAAACAAAAGGTCTTTTTATTATGCAGGGTCTTTTAGAGACGCAAACACATGTACACATTCATAAACACACACACATGCACAACACCCCAGATTGAAATAATATCGTGCATCCTATCAGATCATCATGGCCTAAGGCTAGTCTTCAAGAACAGCAAAAGCTACAGAAAGCTGATATACAAGTGGAAACTGAACAACTCTGTACTCAATGACAACTTGGTCAGGGAAGAAATAAAAAAAAAGAAATTAAAGACTTTCTGGAATTTAATGAAAATTTTGACACATCATACCCAAACTTATTGGACACAATAAAAGCAGTGTTAAGAGGAAAGTTCAGAGCACCAAGTGCCTGGGTAAAGAAACTGGAGAGATCTGACACTAAGAATTTAACAGCATAGGTGAGAGCTCTAAAACAAAAAGAAGCAAACTCACCTAAGAGGAGTGGAAGGCAGGAAAGAGTCCAACACAGGGCCAAAAGCAACAAAGAAAACAACACAAAGAATCAACAAAACTAAAAGCTGTATCTTTGAGAGAATCAACAAGATAGATAAACCCCTAGACAAACTAACTAAAGGACCAAGAGGCAGTGTCCAAATGAACAAAAGCAGAAATGAAAAGGGAGACATAAAAACCAAAGGAAGGAAATTCAAAAAATCGTAAGTTCATACTATAAAAGCCTAAACTCAACCAAAGTGGGAATTCTAGATGAAATGGACGGTATTCCAGAGATATACCACATACCAAAGTTAAAACAAGAGCAGGTAAACGATCTAAACAGGCCCATACTGCACAAGAAAATAGAAGAGGTCATTAAAAACCTCCAAACCAAAAAGAGCCCAGAGCCAGACAGATTTACTGCAGAATTCTACCAGACCTTCAAACAAGACCTGATACCAATTTTCCTCAAACTGTTCCATGAAATAGAAAGAGTAGGAACACTACCTAACTCGTTGTTTGAAGCTACAATTACTCTACTACCTAAACTACACAAAGGATTTAACCAAAAAAGAGAACTTTTATAATACTCATTTTTATTGTTGTAATATTTTATAAATTTTAAAGAATATGACAGAAAAAGATATTGTAGGTATTGAAGGGGGTCTCTGGTCGGAGTTGGTGTACAAAAGGGAAACAAGAATGTGATTTACTTCTATTTACTTAAAATGTTTTTAAATGTTAACAAATTCAGATAAATTGAAATCATGTAACTTTTCTCATCATAATGCAATAAAACTTAAAAAAAAGGATTGTGGAGATCAGGAATTCAAGGACCATACCTAAATAAAATAAAAGAAATTTACTGCTAACCAACAGCCAATATCAAATTAAATGGATACATAATTGAAGCAATCCCACTGAAATCGGATACAAGAAAAGGATGCCCACTCTCCCCACATCTATTTAATATAGTACTTGAAGTGCTAGTTGGAACAATAAGACAACAAAAAGAGATTAAGGGAATACAATTTGGCAAAAAAGAAATAAAGGTATCACTATTTGTAGATGATATGATAGTATACATTAGCAACCCCAAAAATTCTACCAAAGAACTTCTCCAGCAGATAAACTACTTCATCAAAGTGTCTAGATATAAAGTTAACTCAAATAAATCAGTAGCCCTCCTTTATACAAATGATAAACAGGCTGAGAAATAAATTAGGGAAACAACTCTATTCACAATAGCCACAAAAATATAAAATATTTTGGGGGTTATTCTAACCAAACAAGTGAAAGATCTATATGACTATAACTTCAAGTCTCTCAAGAAAGAAAATGAAAAAGATCTCAGAAAATGGAAAGATTTCCCATGCTCATGGATTGGCTGAATTAACATAGTAAAAATGGCCATCCTACCAAAGGGAATCTATAGATTCAATGCAATCCCCATCAAAATCCAAACACAATTCTTCAAAGACATGGAAAGAACAATTCTCAAATTCATCTGGAAAGGAAAAAAAAACACCAGAATAGTGAAAACAATTCTTCTTTTTTCTTTTTTTTATTAGATATTTTCTTTATTTACATTTCAAAAGTTATCCAATTTCATGGTTTTACTCCCTCCTGGAAACACCCTATCATATCCTCCCTCCCCCTGATTTTCTGAGGGACCCATCGATCCACTCCTACCTTCCTGCCCTAGATTCCTCTACACTGGGGCATCTATCAAGCTTTCATAGGACCAAGGACCTCTCCTCCCATTGGTGCATGACAAGGCCATCCTCTGCTACATAATCAGCTGGAGCTATCTGTATCCTTTGTTGATAGCTTAGTCCCTGGGAGTTTGGGGGGGGGGTCTGCTTGGTTGATATTGTTGTTTTTCTTACGGGGTTGCAAATCCTTTCAACTCCTTCAATCCTTTCTCTAACTCCTCTATTGGGGACCCCATGCTCATTCCGATGGTTGGTTGTGAACATTTGCCTCTGTATTTGTAAGGCTCTGGCAAGGACTCTCAGGAGACAGGCATATCAGGCTCCTGGCAGCATGCACTTCTTGGTGTCCACAATAGTGTCTGGGTTTGGAAACTGTATATGGAATAAATCCCTAGGGGTGGCAGTCTCTGGGTCTCCTTTCCTTCAGTCTTTCCTCAACACATTATCTCCATATTTGCTCCTATGAGTATTTTGTTCTCCTTCTAAGGACTGAAGGACCCACACTTTGGTCTTCCTTCTTATTGAGCTTCATGTGGTCTGTGAATTGTATTCTGGTTATTGGGAGTTCTTGGGCTAAATCCACTTATCAGTGAGTGCATACCATGTGTGTTCTTTTGCAATTGGGTTACCTCACTCAGGATGATATTTTCTAGTTCGATCCATTTCCCTAAGAATATACCACTCCTGGGCATATACCCAGAAGATGTTACAACATGTAATAAGGACACATGCTCCATCATGTCCATAGAAGCCTTATTTATAATAGCCAGAAACTGGAAACAACCCAGATGTCCCTCAACAGAGGAATGGATACAGAAACTGTGGTACATCTACACAATGGAGTACTAATCAGCTATTAAAAACAATGAATTTATGAAATTCTTAGGGAAATGGATGGATCTGGAGAGTATCATCCTGAGTGAGGTAACCCAATCACAAAAGAACACACATGGTATGCATTCTCTGATAAGTGGTTATTAGCCCAGAAGTTTGGAATACAGGAAGAACGACCCACAAACCACAAGAAACTTAAGAAGAAAGAAGACCAAAAGATGGACATTTCATTCCTTCCTAAAAATGGGAACCAAATACCCATAGAAGGAGTGGCAGAGATTAACTATGGAGCAGAGACTGAAGGAAGGACAAGCATATAGCTATCTTCTGAGAGGCTCTGACAATACCTGACCAATACAGATGTAAAGGCTCACAGCCATTCATTGAACTGAGTACATGGTCCCCAATGAAGGAGTTAGAGAAAGATTCTACAGAGCTGAAGGGTTTGCAGCACCTTAGGATGAACAACAATTACCAACTAGTACCCTCAGAGCTCCCAGGGACCCAACCACCAATCAAGGACTATACATGGTGGGACTGAATGTTCTGGCAGCATATATATAGTAGAGGATCACAAATTTGATCATCAATAGGAGGAAAGGACCTCGGCCTTGTGAAGGTTCTGTGCCCCAGTGTAGGGGAATGCCAGGGCTAATAAGTGGGAGAGGGTGGGGTGACAGGCATGGGGATGGGGGAGGCAAGAGGGGTTTGTTCTTGTTGTTTTTGTTTGTTTGTTAGTTTATTTGTTTTTTGGAGGGGAACTTGGGAAAGGAGAAATTTACATGTAAATAAAGAAAATATCTAAAAAAAAAAAAAAAGAATATAGTGAATTCGTTTTAATAGCTGAATAGTACTCCATTGTGTAAATATACCATATTTTCTGTATCCATTTCTCTGTTGAAAGATATCTGGGTTGTTTCTAGCTCTTGGCTATTATAAATAAGGCTGTTATGAACATAGTGGAACATGTATCCTTATTACGTGTTTTAGCATCTTCTGGGTATATACCCAAGAGTGGTATATCTGGGTCCTCAGGTAGTACTATGTCCAAGTCTCTGAGAAACCTCCAAACTTATTTCGAGTGGTTGTACAAGCTTGCAATCCCACCAGAAATGTGGAGTGTTCCTCTTTCTCCATATCCTTGTCAGCATCTGCTGTCACATGAGTTTTGATATGGAATCTCAGGGTTGTTTTGATTTGCATTTCTCTCATGACTGAGGATGTTGAACATTTCTTTAGGTTCTTCTTGGCCATTTGATATACCTCAGTTGGAAATTTCTTGTTTAGCTCTGTACCTGTACTGGCTAGTTTTGTGTGTCAACTTGACACAGGCTGGAGTTATTACAGAGAAGTGAACTTCAGTTGGGGAAATGCCTCCATGAGATCCAGCTGTGGGGCATTTTCTCAATTAGTGATCAAAGGGGTGGTGCCATCTCTGGGCTGGAAGTCTTGAGTTCTATAAGAGAGCGGGCTGAGCAACCCAGGAGAAGCAAGCCAGCAAGGAACATCTCTCCATGGCCTCTGCATCAACTTCTGCTTCCTGACCTGCTTGAGTTCCAGTCCTGATAAACAGCAATGTGGAAGTAAGCCAAATAAACCCTTTCCTCCCCAACTTGCTTCATGGTCATGATGTTTGTGCAGGAATAGAAACCCTGACTAAGACAGTACCCCATGCTGGTTCAACTGGCTGTCAGCATGTATAAAATGCAAATTGACCCATTCTTACCTCCTTGTACAAAGTTAATCTCCGAGTGGATCAAGGACCTCCACATAAAATCAGATACATTGAAACTTATAGAGGATAAAATGGGGAAGAGCCTGGAACACTTGGATACAGGTAGAAAATTCCTGACCAGAATACCAATGGCGTATGCCGTAAGATCAAGAATCAACAAATGGGTCCTCAGAAAATTGCAATGCTTCTGTAATGAAAAGGATACTGTCAAAAGGACAAAAAGGCAACCAACATATTGGGGAAAAGATCTTTACCAATCCTACATCCAATAAATGACTAATATTCAATATATACAGATTCTCAACAAGTTATTCAACAAGTTAACTCCAAGTTAAAAATGGAGTACAGAGTGAAAACAGTTCTTAACAATAAAAGGATGGCTGGGGGAATCACCATCCCTGACCTCAAGATTTACTACAGAGAAATAGTGATTAAAAACTACATGGTATTGGTACAGAGATAGATATCTTGATTCATGGAATAGATTTGAAGACCCAGAATTAAAAAACACACACATACTCACACTTCATCTCTGACAAAGAGGCCAAAAATATACAAAAAAAAGAAAGCATCTTCAATAAATTGTGATGGTCTAACTGGCTGCCTGAATGTAGAAAAATGAAAATAGACTCATATTTATCACCATGCACACACCTCAACTCCAAATGGATCAAGGACCTCAACATAAAAACAGATACATGGAATCTAATAGAGGAGAAAGTGGGAAAGAGACTTGAACCATTGGCACAGGGGGGAGTTTCCTAAACAGAATTCCAATGCCTCATGCTTTCAAATCAAGAATTGACAAATGGGACCTCATGAAACTGTAAAGCTCTGTAAGGCAAAGGACATAGTCAATAAGACAAATTGGCAACCTGCAGATTGGGAAAAAATCTTCACTAACCCCACATCCCATAGAGGACTAATATCTAATATATATAAAGAACTCAACAAGTTAATCACCAAAACCCAAACAACCCAATCAAAAAATGGGGTATAGAACTAGACCTATATTTCACAACTGAGGAATCTTAAAGGTCTGAGAAGCACATAAAGAAATGTCCAAAGTCCTTAGTGACCAGAGAAATGCAAATCAAAATGACCCTGAGATGATACCTTACCAATCAGAATGGTTAAGATGTAAATCTCAGGAGATAACACATGCTAGATAGGATGTGGAGAAAGAGGAACACACCTCCGTTGCTGGTGGGATTGCAAACTGGTACAAACACTCTGGAAATCATTCTGGAGTTTCCTCAGAAAACTGGAAGTAGATATACCTGAAGTCCCAGCAATACCACTCTTGGGAATAGATGCCCCACCATGCCGCAAGGGCACATGTTCCACTATGTTCATAACAGCCTTATTTGTGATAGCTAGAAACTGGAAACATCCCAGATGTCCCACAACAGAAGAATAGATACAGAAAATGTAGTTCATTTACAGACTGGAATACTACTCAACTATTTAGAATGAGGACTGCCTGTGTTTTGCAAGAAAATGGATAGAACTAGAAAATATCATCCTGAGTGAGGTAACTCAAACCCAAAAGGACATGCATAGTATATACTCACTAATAAGTGGATATTAGCGTAAACATTTTTTAAAAGTACAGAATACCCAAGATACAGTCCAGAGAACTCAAAAAAGTAAACAAGCTGAAGGGACCAAGTGAGGATATCCCACTTTGGAGGGAGAAGAAAGCAATGACAAGTGGGAAGGGAGGGAGGGACCTGGGAGGGAAAATGGATGGGCGTGGTGTGGGAGAGAGGGAAATCTGATTTAGTATTGGGTGAGAGAAAAGACTGAAGCCCTGAGGGCCAGCAGAAAGAAGGGAAACAGGCAACCTCAGGAGATAGAACTTTGTGGGGACCCTCCAGAATGCACCAAAGACCTAGGAGGTGTCAGACTCTCAGGACTCAAAGGGAGAGAACTGAGATGAAATGTCCAACAGTGGGGAGAGGGAACTTATAGAGCCCACCTCTAGCAGGAAGACAGGGCATCAAACAAGGGAGAGGGTGCCATCCCACAGTCACAATTCTTACCCATAATTGTTCCTGTCAGAAAGAATTACAGGGATGGAAACAGAGAGGAGCCTGAAGAAAAGAAGTTTCAGCAACAGGCCCAAAGTGGGATCCAGCTCAAGGGGAGGTCCCAAGGCCTGACACTATTCCTGGGGCCATGGAGCACTCACAAAAAGGTAACTAGCATGACCACACTCCAGAAGACCCAAAAGCAGCTGAAAAAGTCAGAAGCAGATATTTGCACCCAACCAATGGACAGAAGCAGCTGACCCCTGTTGTTGAATTAGGGAAGTCTAAAAGAAGCTGAGAAGGGTGATCCTATAGGAGGAACAGCAGTCTCAATTAATTTGGACCCCCAAGATCTCTCAAACAATGGATCACCAACCAGCAGCAAAGACCCTCTGATATGAGGCCCCCAACACATATCTAGTAAAGAACTGCCAGGTCTGTGTTCACTCAAAGATGATGCGTCTATCCCTCAAGTGACTGGAGGCCACAAGGAGTTTAGAGGTCAGGTGGGTTGGAGACTGGGGATATCCACATGGAGACAGGAGGTGGAGAGGAGGTATGGGATGTGAACAGTTAGAGAATGGATGGACAGAGTGAAGGGAAATAAAATATGGAGTGTAAAATAATTAATTAATTAATTAATTAATTTTAAAAAGTGTTCATTCACCATGATCAAGCAGTCTTCATCCCAAAGATGCAGGAATGATTCAGTATATGAAAAACCAACAACATAATCCACAATATAAACAAACTCACAGGGAAAAAAACACATTTTCATCACTTTTGATGCTGAAAAAACTTTTGAGAAAACACAACACCCCTTTATGATTAAAGTAATGAAGAAATCAGGAATTCAAGGTCAGTACCTAAACATAATAAAAGCAATGTACACCAAACCAATAGCCAACATCAAACTAAATGGAGGGAAACTTGAAATGATCACATTAAAACCAGGGACAAGACAATGCGGTGTACTCTCCCCCTATCTATTCAATATAGTTCGCAAAGGTCTAGCCAAAGCAATTAGACAGCAAAAGGAAATCAAAAGGATACAAATTGGAAAAGTAGAAGTCAGGACGTCACTGTTTTTGGATGATATGATGGTATACATGAGTGACCCCAAAAATTCCATAGAAGAACTCCTACAGCTGGTAAACAACTTCAGCAAACTGGCTGGATATAAATATAACTCAAAAAATCAGTAGCTTTCCTCTACACAAAGAATATATGGGCTGAGAAAGAAATTAGGGGAAAAAAGATACTTCACAACAATAACAAATAATATAAAATATCTTTCTGTGGCTCTAACCAAGCAAGTGAAAGATATGTATGGTAAGAACTTAAAGTCTCTCATGAAAGAAATCAAAGAAGGCCTCAGAAGATGGATCTCCTATGCTCATGGATTGGCAGGATTAAAAAATGAAAAATGCCCATCTGACCAAAAGCAAACTACAGGTTTGCAATCACCATTATCATGGTTTGAATATGCTTGGTCTAGAGAGTGGCACTCTTTGGTGATGTGGCCTTGTTGGAGTAGGTGAGTCACTGTGGGTATGGGCTCTGGACCCTCATCCTAGCTGCCTGGAAGTCAGTCTTCCAGTAGCAACCTTTAGATTAAGATGTAGAACTCTCACCTCTGCCTGAAGTATGCTGGCCTAGATGCTGCCATACTCCCACACTGATGATCATGGACTGAACCTCTGAACCTGTAAGACATCCTCAATTAAATGTTGTCCTTTAAAAGGCTTGCCTTGGTCACAGTGTCTGTTCACAGCAGTAAAACCTAACTATGACACCTATCAAAATCCCAAATCAATTCTTCAAAGACATAGAAGGAGCATTTCTAAAATATATCTTGAACAATAAAAACCATTAGGATAGCAAAAACCATTCTCAACAATAAAATAGCTTCTGGTGGAATAAAAGATTCCTGACCTCAAGCAGTTCTATAGAGAAATAGTGATTAAAACTGAGTGGTATTGGTATGGGGGTAGGCAGGTTGATTAATGGAATAGAATTAAAGACCAAGAAATTAACCCACACACCTATAATCACTTAATCTTTGACAAAGAAGCCAAAACAATCCAGTGAAAAAACTACTTTTTTTTTTCAAAAAATTCTGCTGATTCAGCTGGAAGTGGGCATGTAGAAGAATGCAAATTGATCCATTCTTACCTCCTTCTACAAAGCTAAACTCTCAGAGGATCAAGGAACTCCACATAAAACCAGATACAGAAAATTTAATAGAGGAATAAGTGGGAGAAAACCTTGAACACATTGTCACTGAGGAAAAAATTCCTGAACAAAACACAAATGGCTCATGCTCTAAGAACAATAATTAACAAATAGGACCTCATAAAATTGAAAAGCTTCTATAAGGAAAAGGACCCTGTCAATAGGACAAAATGGCAACACACTTATTAGGAAAAGATCTTTACTAACCCTTCATCCAATAGAGAACTAATATCCAAAATATACAAACAACTCAAAAAGTTAGATTCCAGAAAACCAATTCACCCTATTAAAATGGAGTAAAGGGCTAATCAAATACTTCTCAACTGAGGAATCTCAAATGTCTGTGAGTCGTCTAAGAATATTCAACATCCTTACTTATTAGAGAAATGCAAACCATAATGACCCTGAGATCCCACCTCACACCAATAAGAATGGCTAAGAAAAACTCTGGTGACAGGAGATGCTGACAAAGAAATGGAGAAAGAGGAACACTCCTCCGTTGATGCTGGAACTGCAACCTCTCTGGAAATCAGTCTGGTGGTTCCTCAGAAAATTAGATATAGTGCTACCTGAGGACTCAGATATACCACTCCTGGACATACACTAAAGATGCTTCAACATATAGCAAAGACACATGCCTCAGTATGCTCATATCAGCCTTATTTATGATAGCCAGAAACTGAAAAAAACCAGGATGTCCCTCAGCAGAGGAATGAATACAGAAAATGTGGTACATTTACACAATGGAGTACTACTCAGCAATTAAAAACTATAACTTCATAAAATTTGCAGTCAATTGGATAGAAATAGAAAATATCATCCTGAGTAAAGTAGCCTAGTCATAAAAGAACAGACATAGATTAATCACTGATACAGGAATATTACCCTAAACAACAAACAAACAAACAAACAAACCTCTGGGTATTCATGATACAACTCACACATCATAGAAAACCCCAGAAGATCAAAGACCAAAGTGTGGATGCTCCAGTCCTACTCAAAAGGGGAAAGAGGGAGATAGAGGACTGTGGACTCTGAAAGTGAGAGAGGGGGAGGGAGAGGGGGCAGGATGAGGTATGGGGGGAGACTTGCAAAAAGTACAGTGGGTCAGGATATTGAATAGAGTTGTGTAGCAGTGGGGGATATGGAACTGGGGTAGGCACTAGAAAGTTCCAGATACCAAGTACCTAAGAATTTCCCTAGATTCATCAGGGATGACATCAGCCAAATACGCAACAAAAAATAGAACCTGTACAGACCATATCCAATGGATAGACAAGACACCTGGTTGTGGGATGGGGCCACACACCCATCTCAAAAATATTAATCTGAAATTACCCCTGTCAAAAGGAAATGCAGAGACAAAGAGTGAAGTAGAAATGGAAGGAAAAGCCATCCCTAGACTGTCCCACCTAGGGATCCATCCCATCTGAAGACACCAAACTCAGACACTATTGCTGAGCCCAGAGACACTTGCTGACAAGAGATTGGTATTGCTGTTCCTTGAGAGGCCTTGCCAGAGCCTGACTAATACAGATGTAGATGTACACAGCCAACCATGGGACTAAGCTCAGGTATCCCAATGGAGGAGTTAGGGGAAGGATTGAAGATGCTAAGCTAAAGGGCTTAGGAAACCACAGGAAAACAACACTATCAACCAATCAGGCCAAAACTCCCAGGGACTAAACCACCAACAAGAGAGTTCACATGGAGAGACCTATGGCTCCAGCTGCATATGCATCAGAGGACGGCCTTATCTGGCATCAATGGGAAGGGAGCCCCTGGGTCCTATGAAGACTCGATGCTCCAGTGTAGGGGAATGCCAGGGTGATGAGGCGGGAGGGGTGGGTGCAAATGGTAGCACCCTCATAGAAGAAGAGGTGATGGGAGAGGTGAGAGAGTTTAACTGAGAAGGGGGATAACATTTGAAATGTAAATAATTGAAATAACCAATAAAATAAAAAAAGGAAGAAACAAAGAGAATGATACAAAGCATCAACAAAATCAAGAGCTCCTTCTTTGAGAAAATCAACAAGAGATTTGAAACCTTAGCCAAACTAACTAAATAGCACAGAGACAGTATCAAAACCAACAAAGTCAAAAATGAAAAGGGAGACATAACAGAACCTGAGGAAACTGTAAAAAATCATCAGAAACTACTACAACTGCCTATACTCTACAAAACTGGCAAAATTAGATGTAATGGAAGATTTTCTAGACAAATACCACATAATAAAGTTAAAATAAGATCAGGTAAACTATTTTTAAAATCCCATAATTCCTATGGAAATATAAATTATCATCTAAACACTCCCAACCAAAAACGGCCCAGGGCCAGATGGTTTTAATGAAGAATTCTACCAAACCTTCAAAGAGGTGTTAATAGCAATATTCCTCAAACTATTTCAGAAAATCAAAAGGCAAGGAATACTACCTAATTCATTCTATGAAGCCACAGGTTCCAAGAAACTGAACAACACAAACACCCAAAAAAGGAAGAGAAAAACTTCAAAACAATCTTGCTTATGTATATCAATGAAAAAATACTCAATAAAATTCTTGCACACCAAATCCATCAAAACCATCATTCACCATGATCAAGTAGGCATTATCCCAGGGATGCAAATGGCTCAATATGTGAAAATCCATCATCATAATACATTATAAACAAACTCAAGGAAAAAATCACATACTCATCTCAACAGAATCTGAAAGCTCCTTCAACAAATTACAACAGCCTTTCATATTGAAAGTCCTAGAGAGATCAAAAATTCAAAGCATATACCTAATTATAATAAAAACAATATATAGTAAACCAACAGCTAACATCAAATCTAGTGGAGAGAAACTAGAAGCAATCCCAATAAAGTATGGACAATCTAAGGTTGCCCACTCTCTCATTACCTATTCAATATACTATTCTATGCTCCTGCTAGAACAATTAGAACACAAAAGAATAACAAGGGAATACAAATTGGTAAGGAAAAGGTCAAAGTATCATTATTTGCTGATGATATGGTACATAAGTGGCTCCCAAAAAAATCCAGAAGGGAAATCCTACAGCTGAAAATAGGTTCAGCAAATAGGCAGGGTAAAAAATTTACTAAGATCAGTGGCCTTCCTTTATACTAATGCTGAACAGGCTGAGAAAGAGCTTGGGGAAACAACTGTCTTCACAAGAGCCCCAAATATTATAAAATATCTTGGTGTAACTTGTACCAATATAGTGAAAGATCTGATAGACAAGAACTTCAAATCCGTGAAAAAAAGAAATGAAGAAAATCTCTGAAAATGGAAATATCTTCCATGAACATAGATATGTAGAATTAATATAGTGAACATTGCCATCTTACTAATTAATAGCTATCTATAGATTCAATGCAATCCCCATTAAAAATTCCTACACTATTCTTCACAGACATAGAAAGAATAGTTCTCAACTTTATATGGAATAAACAAAAATCTCAAGATAGTCAAAACACTTCTAAGCAATAAAAGAATATTCAAGGGAATCATCATCCCTGACCTCAACTTCACTACAATGCAATAGTGATAAAAAAAATGGTATTGGTACAGAGACAGACAGTTCAGTAAGTCGAATAAAGTCAAAGACCCAGAAGTAAACTCATACAGTTATGGAAACTTGATCTTTGACAAAGAATCCAAAAAGAAAAAGAAAACATCTTCAAAAATGGTGCCAGGTTAACTGGTGGTCTGCATGTAGGAGAATGAAAATAGATCCATATTTGTCACCTTGCACAAAACTCATGTCCACATGAAATAAGGACCTCCACATAAAACCAGATACATTGAATCTAATAAAAGACAAAGTGGGAAAGAACCTCAGATACAGCACAGGGGAAAATTTCTTGAACAGGCCACCAGTGGCTCAGCCTGTAAGATCAACAATTGACAAATGAGACCTCATAAAATTGAAAAGCTTCTGTAAGGCAAAAGAAATCGTCAGTAGGACAAAAAAGCAACCTAAATATTGGGAATAAATCTTCAGTGTTCCTATATTTGATAGAAGACTAATATCCAAAATATATAAATAACTCAAGAGGTCAACCTCCAACCATATACCACAATTTTTAAAAATGGAGTACTGAGCCAAACACAGAATTCACAACAGAAGAATCTTGAATGGTTGAGAAACACTTAAAGAAATGTTCAAAGTCCTTACTCATCAGAGAAATGCAAATCACAGTGGCCCTGAGATTCCGAGTCATACCAATCAGAATGGCTAAGATCAAAAACTCAAGTGACAGCACAAGCTGGTCAGAATGTAGAGAAAGAGGAACACTCTTCCATTGCTGGTGGGATTACAAACTGGTACACACACTTTCAAATCCAGTCTCTCAGTTCCTCAGAAAGTTGGAAATAGTTCTACCTGAAGACCCAGCTATAACACTTTTGGGCATATGCCAAAAAGACACCCCACCATACCACAAGTATATATGCTCCACCATGTTCATAGCAGCTTTCTTTGTAATAGCCAAAAGCTGGAAACAACCCAGATGTCCCTGGGCCAAGAGTAGATACAGAAAAAGTAGTCCATTCAACTCCTAAAAAAGAACATGAAGAATTTTGCAGGCAAATGGATGGAACCAGAAAAAAATCATCCTTAATGAGATAACACAGACCCAAAAGGACATGCATCATAATACTAGATGATAAGTGGATATTAGCCAAAAAGTACAGAATACTTTGTGTACAACCCACAGACTGTAATAATACTAACACAAAGAAATGCCCAAGTAAAGAGGTTTCAACACCACTTAGAAAATGGAAGGAAATAATGACAGCACGCAGAGCTAAGGAGGGACCTGGGTGGGAGTGCGGAGGGAGAGTAAGAAAGGAGAACGGGATCAGATGTGGAGGGGAGGGGACAGGAGAGAAGCCCAAAGGCCCAAGAGAATTAATGAAAATAAGTAACCTCAGGGAGCAAGAGATAGGGGGATCCTCTAGAGAGTACCAGAGACCAGGGAGGAGAGACGCTCTCAGGACTCATTGGGGGTGACCTCAGCCAAAATGCCCAACACTGGGGAAAAGATCTTCCAAGAGTCCACCTCCATCAGATAGACAGAACCTAAAGTGCAATGACAGGGTTACTAACCCACGGTCAAATTTCCTGACCCTGAATTGTTCCTGTCTAAAAGAACTGCAAGGAAAAATGTAGAAGAGACTGAAGGAAAGGAGGTCAAATGACTGGCCCAACTTTGGATTGTAGTTGGGCAGGGCAAGGAGGAGAGACAAAGGCCTGACACTGCTAAGTTATAATGTGCTTACAAACGGGAGCCTGACATGGCTGTCCTCACAGAGGTCCTATCAGCATCTAACTGAGATAGAAGCATTACATCCAATCATTACATCTAACCACTGAAGTCTGGGACCCCCATGTTTGAATTAGTGGAAGGGTTGAAGAAGCAGAAAGGGACAGTGACTCCATAGGAAGGCATGCAGTCTCAGATAACCCAGACTCCAGGGAGCTCCCAGAGACTAAGTCACCAACCAGAAGCATACAAAGGGTAGTCTGAGGCCCCTGGCACACATGTAACAGAGGTCTACTTGCTTTGGCCTCAGTGAGAGAAGATGAGCTTCTTGCCCCAGGGCCTTGAGGTCACAAGGAAGAGGAGGCCTGGTGAAGGAGAGAACACCCTGTTGGAGAAGGCAATGAGGAGGACTGATTGGATGAAGAACTGTGGGAGGGGGGACTAAGGAGGGCAATGAGTGGAATGTAAATAAATAACAGAATTTATATTTTAAAAAGGAAACTCAGGCAGATCCTGAACTTCACAGAGCTCTAGTTTCAATGCATTATAAAGCACATTGGCATAAATGAGAAAATTATTCTGCCTACAAGCATACTGCAGAACATTTTAGTATTCTTTTTTGTCTGATTTCAGTAGGGGTATTGGGCCATGACCAGGAGAACTGCCAGAGATGAGTCGACTGCTGAGAGGCAGCATGAGCTCACTGGGACTGGAAGGTGACAGGTGGCAGGTAAAGGAGACAGTAGGGAGGACAGAAGAGGCCCAGGTGGCCTGATGCATCACATCTGTGAAGTGTCAATGGAACAGAGAATGATTTCCCTCCCCTAGACCCTGCCTGATAAGGTTTGTTAAGTGGCCTTGAGGACAGCCGAGGGCTATGATAACTTGAATGTATTGTCATTTATGCCATTGCTGCAGAGATAAAACACCAACAGTGAAACTCAACCCAAGCTGCAAAGATCAGAGGGGCATCAAATGATCCCCAGTGTATCTCTGCCAAGGCACCCGCTGTGAGACAACAGGCCCTGAACACTCGCTTGGTACCCAGTTTGAATGAAGCAGTTATATATCTTCCTTCCCTCTCCTCCTGCTACCCTCCCCTCCTTTCCTCACCCCATCTCCTTCCTTCTCTGCCCTATTGCTTTCTCTTTCTTTGTAACAAGGTTTCCCTGTCACCCAGGTTGGCCTGTCACTTACCATGCCCTGCTTCAGCCACACCACCATCCACCAATATCAGGATTGTAAGCACTCATTTTCTTAAACCAGAGGTAGTAAATACTAATTTTAGAAATGTGAAAAATTAATAAATGAAAATGAATTATATGTCCTTCTACTTCCCCAAATAACATCCACTGATATTTTTATGCAGCTTCTTTTTGCTTATGTAAATGTTCTATATTGGGATTATAATAAAATTTTAATATCCTTTAAAAAAATAAATAAAGCACATTGGCTTCTAGAAGGTAAAGGAAAGGGTGTACTGGAACCACAAGGGCACAGAGCATTGAAACATGAAAGGAAGGCTGGGCAGATGGCTCACTGGTTAAGGGAACTTGTTCTCCCAGATGACACAAATTC
Source organism: Montemys delectorum (assembly GCA_019843815.1). NCBI lineage: Eukaryota > Metazoa > Chordata > Mammalia > Rodentia > Muridae > Montemys > Montemys delectorum. The sequence goes on along the minus strand of JADRCD010160340.1, from coordinate 26,343 downwards.
AGTTCCCAGCAACAATCTTAGAAGACAGCAAAACCTTAACTATCTCCAACTCCACGGGATGCCACACAGTCCCCAGTCCTTAGAGGGCTCTTGACCTCACAAACGGAAGGACACAAACATACAAATAATATAAATCCTATAAAATAAAATGATTAAAAAATGATGCAGGGATTCTAGAGGAAGAGTTTGGGTAGGTATAACCATTCCGTACAAATGCTCTTGAGTGTGGGCAGAGCTCTGAATTGCAATTAGGTGTAGTCTATTTAGAAACCTGAGAATAGATTTCAACACAGAGTAAAGGACATATTCAAATCACTGATGGGGGAAGGGGAGGGAATAAGGGCTTTTTTTCAGAGGGGAAACTGGAAAAGGGGATATTATTTGAAATGTAAATAAAGAAAATATCTAATAAAAATATGTATACTTAAGGGCTGAAATTTAATAAACTTAATTATTTCCCAAAAAAAAAAAAGAAAAGAAGAGAAGAGAAGAGAAGAGAAGAGAAGAGAAGAGAAGAGAAGAGAAAAAAGACCTTATACGTAGCTTTTTGTCCATGGAGTTCTGTAAACTCACCCAGAGGTCTGCACATATGGAGGCAGAGAAATTAACACAACTGCAGTGGACCTAGGGCCCTACTCTCCTACCCAAGATTCCACTCTCTTTATTATAACTTCCCTTTTAACTTATTTTTTAAAAGAAACGTTTAAAGATTCACTCATACTTGTGGATGGTATGCCTGCATGTGTTCTTTTGTGTTAACTTTATATAGTGCCAGCAGAACCCAGAAGAGGGTCTAGGGTTCCTAGGTCTGTATTACAACCAGTGGTGACATGCCAGCGATGTACTAGGAACCCATATTCAGTGAAAGAATGCCGAGTGGCATCAACCACTAACTAAGCCGTCTCCCTAGGTTACACCCTCACTTTCAATGGTCTTCTCCCCATACTGCTCAACTTACCATTGGATCACTGTTGCTCCATGAAGTTGAAGGGGAAGATGTTCATGTTGTTCTTATTATGCCAAAAAAATATTGAAAATTTTTACTGGTAAAAAAAGGGATTGAACTTGCACAGTTTTCAATAGCCACTAATCAATGTGTTGGGGCCTACACACGGTGCCAGAAAGACAGTGTACAACAATGGATTCCCTAAAGATTCATAATGCCACCGTGATGAAAATAGGTATTTTCCCCTGCAAATCTGATATGCTGAGGCTGAAACCAAAGAAATCCATGTGCCTCACCATGTAAACCATCCATGTTTTAGGGATTTTTACTTTTGTGTGACCAGTGCAGAGTTTCTAATTTGTAAACCAAAATCATGTCTGGACTTACATACTCACTGTTAGATTTTTTATGCCCACATTTGACTTGAGTATTTAGTGCAGGACATACCCAGTGTAGGCAAACTCCTTTATCAGAACTTTTTTCTTGCAAAATTATCCTGCCTAGAATAAGATATGTGGCAACCTAACTCAGTGAAACAATCAGAAGAAGCCTAGATAGTGTAGTTCTCGTCATAAATTTAGCCCTAAGAAAGGTATTTGTGCTTCAAGTATACTCTGTCTAAGGGAACTATCAAGTCTTATTAGAAGGGAGAACACTAGGAAGTTCTGGCTCTAGGTTAGTGTTCCAGACTTTTGACTTGAAGTCTCTTTGGGAGAGTCAGGGCAGGGTTGGAACATGACCTCTTAGAGATAACAGAACAGACTTATTTATTACCATTCTGAGTCTCCTAACTCATGATAGCAGCATGTGCACTGCTGTGAGAGACAGAGTTAGTCTCCGTCACTCATTGGGCATCTCCTTCTGACTCTGCATGGAGAGCACAGCTGCACAACTGCCCAGTTCATCAGGCAGCTCCTTTGATGAACTATGACACTTCAAACAATATGTAAGATTCCATGGAGTGGAGGAACAGAGGACGTAGCTCCTCCTGACATCTTCAGGCATTAAGGCTAGTGCAGTTTTTCCTTCAGGCAAATAAAAACAAATGCTGTTGATCTAGACAGATTTCAACCCATAGACATTATAAAATTCACTAACCATGAACATCTGGGAAAGTGATATACAGAAAGAACTTCCGTCTTTGCAAATTTCTCCACAATTCCAGGACCTCCCATACTACCTACCACAGATGAAGTCATGTGTTATCTAGTGTGCCACTGTCCCTTCTCCTGGAATGTACAGGATAAGGCTTTGTGGTGTCCCTTCTAATAAATCCTGAGACTGATACCTTGCTCTCTCTCTGCTCTGGCTCACACAGAACATAGGAAGCAGACATGAATCATGAGTCATCTGTCTGCAGTCACATATCTACTGTCTCTACCCTGGGGCCTTCTCAACTGTCTGTGGAGCAGGGAGGATCTTGGTCATTCATAGCTTCAGGGAACATCTTGTTCCAGAACGAAAAAAATGGAAAATTAGATTTGACTTCAGAACCAAGACATCTGCCTCTGGAGAATTACTATAGAAACCCACCTACTAGAAAGAAAATAATGTTTTCTGATTTGCCACTGTCACTAATCTGGAAGGTAAAATAATTCTGTATAGCTTCACCCTCCACTTTAATAAACCTTATATCTAACACAGGCTCTCTCTGTTCAGAGAGTTCCTGATTTCAAACAGCTTCAGCTGTTTCTCTCATCATGCCAAATTGTGATCTTAAGAGAAGTAATTCTCACAGGTATTGGCTTCAGATCTTGTAAATTAGAAACAATGCTGCCTCATGGAGATCATATGAAACACCTAGCCTATATCTACTGATCACACCAATCTCATCTAGTCAAAGTTCCATCAATTTCTTGCTCTCTACCTTCCACCAGTCAGATATGCCTCAAAATGAATCCATCTAGGAGTGCTGAAGACACTCCTCCTTGGATGCTCTTGTAGAAAACCCAAGTACACTTTCTGGCACACCTGTGGCAATTCATAAACATATGTAACTTCAGTTCTAGGGATTCAGTGAGGTCTCTGGGATTCGAGGGCACCAGGCATGCCTGTGGTGTAGAGATAAACATATAGCATAAATGAATAAACACAAATTTTTAAAGATATGAACTAGCCATCCACATTTCACAAAGTATCTCTCATGGTGCTTACCTGTTTGAGAAAGGGCATTACAGGACAAATGTAAAAATAGTGGTTTTGTTTTAAGTTTGGTTGTAGCACATACCCTTCACTCTCCTAGATAATTCTGAGACTCATTCCTTGAAATTCATCCTTTGTCTTTGGGGACCTGTGGCTCATGTCAGTCACAAACACCTGGAAAGATTAGCCCATATTATGACACTGCCTAAGTAGCTGGCACCAGATTTGATGTGTGATATTTCTGTTCACATATCAATTCTGTGGATAGTCTGTGGGTGTTGCTGAGGAAACTTAATGGGAAGCTTTATTCTGTCCTAATGTAAGACACCTTTGAACAGTAAAACTTTGCAGGGCACTAGTCCAGGCTAATTGATGATGATCAGTGAAGCTAGGGGGACATAGAATTGTGATGCCACAGGAAAGGAGAGACATTGGAGTACCAACTTCAACTCCCATGTCTGCACTATCCATCCCTGAAGCTCAGTTCACATGTGACAAAGACTTATTGTCTCAACCAGCACAAAGGGCCCATCATCTCAGGGAACTTAGCTCCTCCTTCATCTCCTTAAATAACCTTCTGCTTATTTCCTAAGAGAATTATTGAGTGTGGAGGTAAGAGGGACCAATCCTGGATGAAAGATGAAAAAGATCTTTGCAGTATCAGAGGTCCCACAGGGAGCCATCATCTCCCTGTTGCTTACATAGCTCTGCTACACAAATTCTTCAAAACAAGTGACAATTTCAACAGAGAGGAATAGTAACTTGTAAGCCTAAAACTCAATATAAAAAATTCTTTATTATGGTCAAATCATCAAAGTCTCTCACATACAGAGGCTATTTTTATCTGGAGGACTCTGTATGTGACTCTCAATTTACTAAGTGTCACAATAAATGACTTAGCATTTTATGAGTATTGAACTTGGAACACAGTGTGTGTCAACAGAAATGACAGAAGGAAACTGAATGTTAGCTGAGAGTAAATTTGGTACCTTCATGACTGTAACTGCCAGTATGAAAATAGTAGACCATGAATTTTCAGTTCATAGACCACGAACATGTCTTGGGTTTATGATCCAAAGCATTCAAAGTCACAGGTAAGTTGATAGCTCAAGCCACCAAACATTTCTTTTCTTGCATTGCAACAGGAATGAGGTTGAAGTGCCATTAGAGTTTGGGGTAGAACCAGATTACTCCAAGTGACGGAGTAACAGGACCATCTCAGACTCAGTCTTAGTGAAAACATGAGAGTATAGTTCAATCTTTATGAGTGTGCTGCCAGGGCCTTGTGTATGGCAGCCAGGAAATCTCCCACTTAGCTACATCCTGATTTGCCTCTAAAGTCAGTGCATTGGTATACTCATTCATTGGTTCATTCACTAATTTATTCAGCCACATATCTGAGAGCTTTACAGGCACTGGAACTTCCAGAAATGTAGGCAAATTTCTGTCTTCAAAAAGCTCTAATTACAATGGATTTTTAAAGCAGATTGTCATCCAAAAGGTAAAGTCAAGGGCTGACTGGAACCACAACAGTACCAGAGTTGAGAAATGAGACAGAAGGAATGGAATGATGGCTCAGTGGATATAAATACTTGTGGTTCTCCCAGAATTCCTGAGTTCAGTTTCCAAAAACCATCTTAGGAGAATTCACAACCTCAACTATCTCCAGCTCCAGGAAATTGCACTCAGTCCCCTGTCCTCAGAGGGCTCTTCAATTCACATTGTATTGAAGCATACACACAAAGGAATACTATAAATCTTATAGAATGAAATGATTAAAAGATGAGACAGGGATTCTAGGGGAAGAGTTAGGATAGGCATCCCTGTACCTACAAATGTTCTTGAGTGGGCATTTGTGAGTGAGCAGAGATATGAATTGCAATCAGGTGCAGTAAATTCAGAAATCTGAAAATATATTTCAATACAAAGTAAAGGACATATTTATTCAGAATCACTGATTTAAAGAGGACATGTCATGTAGCCTTTGGGCAGTTCTATAAATGCACCCAGATGCACATATGGAGGCAGAGAAATGAACACAACTACATAGGACCTAGGGCCCTACTCTCCTGCCAAGATTCCACTCTCTTTATTCTAGGTTCACTTTCATTTTATTTTTTAAAAGGAGTTCTTAAAGATTCATTTGCACTTCTGGGTGTTATGCCTGCATGTGTTCTTTTGTGTTAATGATATGTAGTGCCAACAGAGCTAAGAAGAGTGTCCAGGTTTCCTAGGACTGTAGTTACAGGCAGTGGTGACATATCATATATATGCTGGGAACCCTTGTCCTTTGAAAGAGTAGCCAGTGCTCTGAACCACTAAGTCATCTTTCTTGCTCCTAGCATGACTTTCAGTGGTCCTCTCCCCATACTGCTCAACTTATTATTAGATCACTATAGCTCAATGCAACTGAAGGGGAAGATGTTCAATTTGTTCTGAATATGCCAGAGAATATTGAAAACTTTTACTGATACAAAAATGGAAAGGGCAGTTGACAGGGATGAACTTGCACATTATGTAAAAGCCACCAGTCTGTGTTCTGGGGCCTGAGAACAGTGTCAGAGAGACAATGTACACCAAAGGGTGCCTAATGTGTCAGAATGCCACCCTGATGAAAACAGAAATTTTTATCATACAAATCTGGATTCTGAGCTAGAAACCAAAGAAACACATACATTTCACCATGTAAATAATTCACAGCTTTTTTTTAATCTCTAGGTGTTACATGTGGTATTTCTACTTAATAAAACAAGAGAATCATGTCTGGATTTGCTTACTACCTATCAGGTTTTTCATGTCCACACTGGGTTTGAGCATTTAGTGAGGATATACCCAGTGTAGGAAAATTGTAATATCAGAATTTTTGTTCAAAATTTGTCCTGCTGAGAGGACAATGTGAGTGGATTATTTCAGCCAAAGAATTAGAATAAGTCTAGATTTTATGTCCCTCACCATAACTATGAACCAAGAAAGTCCTTTGGGTTTCAAGTATGGTCTGGATGAGGGAAATACCAACTCTAATTAGAAGGGATATCTTAGTAGTCCTAATTAGACTACTAGGATGTCCTGACTCTTGGTCAGTATCCCAGAATCCTGAGTTCAAGTTACTCTGGGAGAGTGTTGGCAGGGGTGGAGCCTGTTAGAGTTATCTAAATAGACTGATTTACTAGTTGTATGAATCTCCTAGTTCATGGAACCTGCCAGTGCACTGCCATAAGAACCTTAAGTTAGATCACCAGGGCATGTCCTTCTGAGTCTCAGGAAAAGGAGCACAGCTGTTCAGTGTCCAAGTCATGGGTCAATTGATCTAATGGCTTATGAAACTTCACAAAATACTCAAAATATCTAAGGGAGGAACAAAAAATATGCATCCTCCTTACACCACAGTGTTGTCAGTGGTTGCATCTAATGCAGTCTCTCTTTCAGGCAAATAGTAACAGATGTTGCTCATCTAGACATCTGTCCTGACCCAAGCTTATGCCTTGTTCATATTAAAGGTGACATTATAGAGATTTCAACATTCACCAATCATGTGTCTTATCTCAGAAACTGACATACAAAAAGAACTCCTGACTCAGGAGAAATTCTACAGAATTCCAGGACTCTCCATCATAACTACTAAATGAAATCATGTGTTATCTGGTATGCCACTGTCATTGTAGAATGTAAAGGAGAAGACTTTGTTATGTCATTTCCAATAAATCCTGACTCTAACGCAGGGCTTGCTCTGCTCAGTCTCACACTGACCTTGGGAAGCAGATGTGAGCATGAGTAATCTGTCTGTAGTCACGTATCTACTGTCTCTACCTTGGAAGTGTTCTAAGTTGTCTTTGGAGCATGGAAAAGCTGATGATAATCTTGATCATCCATAGCTTGAGAGGGTATCTTGTTCTGGAATAAAAAAAAAAGAACAAGTGGACAGTTATATTTTGAATCCAGAACTAAAGCACGTGACTCTGAAGATTTTCTGAACCATTCCACATACTAGACCTTAATTATTTGTTTTCTTGTGTGCTACTCTCACTTCTGCAACATAAATGACTTGTTGGCTTTGTCCCTCCCAATATATATTTCATCTAACACAGGGCTCTCTCTGATCAGAAATTCACTAATTTTAAACACCTCTTGTTTATGATGACCCATCCTGCAGTTACCTGAATTCTAGTCTCATGTCAGATTTCTCTACACACATAAAGTCATGAGGACAGGTGTGGGTGCTGCTCAGGAATCTTAAACGGAATGTTTTTTTTTTTTTCAGTTCTACCTGTACGACAGCTTTTAACACTAAACTCTTGGACATTGCTGGCCTAGTCTGTAGACTGGTGATAAGTGCAGCTGGAAGGACACAGAATTCTCTGGCTCCAAGAAATATGTCAATAAGGATAAGGAGTGTCAATGGAGATCTACCTTCAGCTGCAAGGTATATAACATGAAGCAGTGAGGCTCAGCTTACATGTGACAAGGACTGTTTGTCCCATCTAGCTCTGGAGGGTTAGCATTTTGTAGAACTCAGGTCCTCCTGCATCTGCCTGGGTCACAACTTTCTGCTTTCCTAAAGATATTTATTAGGAGTGAAGAAAGACAACACTTGATGAAAGAGGCTTTTGCAAGGATCAGAGATCCCACAGAGGTCTATCTTCTTTCTGTCATGCCTTCAAATTACTGCTACCCAAGGCAAACATTATAAGTATCAACACCACCTCACAGAAGAGAACATTAAATTGTGAGCCTGAGTTTTACTGTACAATCTGCATATGATAGTCAAACCTTAAGAGCCTCTCACATGATCAGTAGGAAACTCTATTTTACCCAGTGTCACAATGAATGACATAGGACTTTATCAGTGCTGAAACTGGAACCCAGTGAGTGACATCAGAAATGACAGAACCAACCCAAATGGTAGTTGAGAGTAAATTTGATTCCTTCATGATTTTAACCACCTAAACACAAGAGTAGACCATGAATACCCAGTTCCTCTTGGTTTCATGAACCAAAGCACCCACATGAACAACTAGGATGAAATTGACAACCTTTGTTATCCTAAGCCAAAACTTTTGAGCCCAGGGCTGGGTCAGGAATGGGGTTGAGGGTCCATTTCTGATTACTGTAGAACCAGGTTCCTCCCAGTTATGGAGAAAGATGGGCATTTCAGACTCAGTCTTAGTGAATACATGAAAGTAAAGTTCAGTATTTTTGTGTGTGCTGCCAGGGCCATGTATATATTATCTAAGTATATTCCCACTAAGCTACACTATGACCTCTAATTTGGATCCATATTGGTTGTATCCTAGCCCAGAAAGACACTGTGGCTTGGTCTTGAACAGGCTCTTCTCCTGTCCTCTTTTGATATCACAAGTGGATTTATAATTAGCTTTTTTCCTGTTTTCATGATGTGCCCCTAAAGCCCCATTAATAACATCTGAGACACTTATTTCTATTCAGTAACAAACCTCTGCCTACCCTCACCCATCTATATAGTTCTAATGGGCTTATTGACAGTGATCTCCAGGATCCTTATAAAACATGTTAACTGCAACATTTACAACAGGGACTTCATGCCTACTTCCTCCATAGCTCTACCACCAGCATCAATAGGACTATATGTAACAAAACTATATCCTCTGCTGAGTAGATTTTTACTAAGCTTTGGGGTAGGGTCTTTTGATTTTCTGGTAAGATGAAGAAAATGTTTTCAAGTGTGTGGGTGCAATCAAGTCTCAGTCTTTTCCTGAGCCTCCTGATGTAGCCCTCAATTGCCTTCTCTCTTTGTCTCTCAGATTCTTCCAGGTTCAGTCTGATGTGGGGAGTTACAGAATATCTGAAGCATTCAAAGGAACATTTTAGGGGAAGGTTGGTACCTTGAGAAAGCAAGCAGATTTCTGTCAGTAAGCCATGTCTCCCTGCCTTCTCCATTTCTTTTTATGACCTTCTTGACGTAGGAGGAACACCCACTGCTTTTAAACCTGCACATAGACAGTCAAATGACAGATGAAAATGCACAATAGTTAGGTGACAAAAAGCAGCTCAGAGCTCTGCTCCCAGGTCTATTTGTGTCTTACCTGGTGACTGAGGCAACTCTAATGCCATTTTGACTGGAAGGGGAAGATAAGGTGCCAGGAAGTCCTGTCCTGAGTCAGAATAGACCATGTTACTAATTTCACTATATTTCTCATGAATGAAAATGTCATTGATTGGCACCAAAGAGTTCCATGCTTGAGAATCAGAGAAGTGGGAAAGTAAACCTTAGGATGGGCTGCTTCTGAACTGAATCCTGTTTCTGTAGGTCCAGCTGTCGGAGGCTGTGGACAGGAGCACATGTGATGGTCACAGCCAACAGTGATGAGTATCTCCTCAGATAGCAGGGAGTTTCCAGTGGTAGTTAGCATTTACTGTCAAATGTACACATCACAGGTATGGGAATAGAAGAGACTAGGTTGAGTCAGTGTCCCTCATAGATCACTTTGAAGAAATCTGTGGAAGAATCCCTTGAGTGTCTTAATTGAAGTAGGAGGGCAGAGGACACTGTGGGTGGTGCTATCCATATGCAGGTGGTTCTGGGTTGTCTCAGAAAGGTAGTGATCCATGTACCCATGAGGAAGGAGAGAGATAGAGACACAGACACAGAGAGAGACATAGAAAGAGGGAAGAGAGACAGAGACAGAGAGGGAGAGAAAGATAGAGAGATAGAGACACACAGAGACAGATATAAAAAAGAGAATATCAGTGAATGACCCATTAAAACAGCTCTCCTCCTCAGTTCCTGACTCCAGATTCTTGTGTTTTACGTGTGCCTTAATTTTCCTCAAGGATTGAATTGACCTCCCAGTCTGGCCTGTAAATTCTTTGCTCTCTTGAGTTGCTTTTGATCAGGGTATTTATCATAGCAGCAGAAAGTTAGAACAAGCAGTTATCTTGGCTGAGTGTAAAGAATATTCATTTGTATCCTACATGATTTTCTGTTTGTATGCAAATTACACAGCACCGTATGTCCATATAAGGCCATATGAGTGCCTGAGGAGTATTATGAGCTTTATTGCTCAATGTGCAGTCTGGTGGACTGTGACATAATAAGATGAAAGGGGAGAAGGGTCGGGGACAGGAGATACAGCCCATATCATTCTAGGAGGGGATCCTACCTAGGAGGAGACTCAGATAAAAGGGAGGAGGAAGCACAGTAGAACTGACAGGAGAGCAGAGTGTAGAAACAGTACTGGAGCTGAAGCTTTTCACAGAGGGAACACAGGACAGGTGGCGGTGGCAGAGGTCATGATGCACTCTGACACACTTTCCTGTAAAGACTGTACATCCTGGAAGGAGCTCCTGCTCACAGGTGAGGAGGCCACTCTTTGGCACTGAGTGGGAGAAGGGGAGTTCAGAGCCTTGTTAAAGTCTCTGAAGAAGACAAACCACTTGGGTAGACTCAAGGTTTTGGGACGAGGACACAGACAGGGGCCGGCACTCCACTGAAAGTAGTGGCACAAGATAGTATAATGGACAAATGGCACCACTATTTTCTATTCTGAGTTAGTCACATGGACAACTATATAATGAGGACTGATGTCCCCAACCATGAGAGGGAAACTGTCCAGTTAAAAACCTAACTAGGCCCTGGCATTCCCCTACACTGGGACCAATAATTGAGAGAGTGTGGGGTGGCAGGCATGGGGGGAGGCAAAAGGGGTTTGTTCTTGTGGTTTTTGTTTGTTTGTTTTTTGGAGGGGAACCTGGGAAAGGAAAAATTTACATGTAAATAAAGAAAATATCTAATAAAAAAAAAAACCTAACTAGGGAGAGTCATTGAGATGACTTGATGGCAATGCCGCTGGGTGCCAAACCTAAGACATCAGTTCAATTCCCAACACATACATGGTGTCTGACTTGCATGTATATGCTGTGTATACATTCCCTTATACACAAATGACCACAAGTACACACATATATAGGCATTCAACTTTCTCACACATACAAATTATTCAAAACTCCTGTACTAAAGGTGTCATTAGTTTCATATTTTAGCATTTTGTAAATATGCTCCTGGATATGCATAGCCCTGATACTCATCCAAAGATACCCAAGCCTTTATCAGTTCTGGGCCTTCCAACAATGTCAGGTTCATCTTGGTTCTAATAAAACCCTAGACTAGTGGACTGTAAGGTATACCAGAAAGACCATCTAAAAGAAGAATCAGAGAACTTGCACCAAAGAGAAAACAGAGAAAAAAAGAAAAATTGAAGATCTCTAGTGTAAGAGGTAACAGGAGATGTAATCTCAGCCCAAGTACTCTGAATGTGAGCAGGAAGATGTGGTCAGTGTAGGGAGTCCTTAAGATACCCAAGGAGAAAGTTCCATACATAGAAAGGAACATGTTCAGGGCCACTGATGGAGCAGAGGTTAGGTTGCTCGCCCCTTCCAAGTACTACAGCACCTTCCTCCCTCCCCAACTAGGCTGATTGATGAGCATGTCCACTGAGGATATAGATCTCATCTTTTCATCAAATACAGAGGTCCCAATGTTCATGGAATTTCTCTCTTCCATTCTAGTCTCCCTTTTAATCTGCTGGCTGCTTCCCACTACTGCCCATCTCACTATTGAATCAGTGCCTCCCATTGCTGTTGAAGGGGAAAATGTTTTGCTGTTTGTGCATAACCTGCCAGAGAATGTTCAAGCCCTTTCCTGGTACACAGGAGGTAAACCACTTAAGAGGTTTGAAATTACAAGACATGTGATAGCTACCAATTCTAGTATAATGGGACCTGCACACAGTGGTAGAGAGACAATACTCAACAATGGATCTCTGCTGATCAAGAGTGTCACCAGAAAAGACTCAGGATACTACACTCTACAAATACGTGATACAACCTCAAGACGTAAAATAACACGTGCAGAATTCTTTGTACAGGGTAAGTCAATTTTTTTGTGAACTCTATTGTTGGGTGGGATTCATTCCATTGTACATTCAGAGGAGTAAGAGGCCTGAACTGGATCTACCTCCCCTCTGCATTATGTCTTCATGCTGCTGTTTGAGGGTTAAGTGCAGGACATGCATTTTGGAAACACAGTTTCATAGACCAGAATCCCTCACTTGAATGTACCTGTAGAGAGGTGGATTTGTGCTGAGTAACTCAGAAAAGGGTGTCAGCCTCAAACCAGACCCTTGGGCCTCTCACCATGAACCTGCACTTGAGTTGAGAAAGATATGAGAAAACCATGAGATCTTCAGTGACTTTGGATCGAGACCTCTGTCCCAGACTCAGCTCAGAGTGAGGGAGGACAGCAGAGCTAATATCAGAGCAACAAGCCTCAGGGTCCCCACTGGAGGTGAAGATGTTCTCAGAGAAGTACAGAACAGACATCGGAGGTTGAAGAGCTGGCTCTGTAGTCTCCATGCAAATGTACACACAGTGGCAGGAAATCCTGCTACAGATGCCTACACCATTTCTGGTCCCTGTGTGGGTGGAGTTTAGCTGCGTGATTGCCTGAGGACTCCTGGACAGGACAAATGCTTCAGAAGAGACTCGGGGTTTCTGTTTGCAACACAAGATGAGAATGCACAACAAGGTGGACGGCAGCTCAGCAGCTGGAAGTTGTCAGTGAACAGGAAATGATAAGATGGGGAGAGAAGAGTTGCATTGCTCATTTATCAAGCTCATTAATTACCTTGGAAAGTATATTCTGAAGACTAAGGTCCCCACCTATGACAAGATGACTTTTCAAATGAAAAGCAAACTGTGAGATGACTCAGTGCATATGGGGACTTGACGTTAGCCCTGATGACTTGAGTTCAATCTTTTTATCTTACATGGTGGAAGGAGAGAACTCAGTCACACAAGCTGTGTTCTGACCTACACACAGAGATTGTGGCATGCACCCACTCACCCATACATTGATACATGCTTGAGTGCATGTTCCCTTCCCTAACACAAAGAGTCAATGAAAATAAATTAAGTTGGGGTATAAACCTTAATTATCTTAGAACCTAAGAATCTGGTAGCAATGCATGGACATACAGTGACCTAGAGCACACATCCATCTATCTATTCATTTATGCATCAAGCCCTTAATAGGCATTGGGTCTCCCAAGATTCTTAGTCTAATCTCAGGCTACAAAGCCTTCTACTGGATGACAAGAGACATGAGCAAGGGCATCGAGTAATCACCATAAAATGTCCAATGCAAAATATGTCATTATGTAGACCCATTTTCAGTCAAGGAAGATTCCAGGGGAGGCACTGTCTGTCCTCCACACACTGTGGGTCTGAGGAGAGATCTGAGGGCATTGAAGGGTGAGTCATGCAGACAGAAGAGGGGAATGTCACATCCAGAAGTTCAAGGTCACAGAGGGCATAGAATTTGTGTATTGATCTCCAAGTAGGATAGACACACCCTTACCCACACACCAAGACTGAAAGATGGACACACCTGCTAAGGACACAGAGACCTTTTTTCCCACCAATGGCAAATAATCACTTTTGATGGTTTCTTTCTATTTCTTTTATTTTTTTCATCTAGGCCCATTTTTAGACTCCAAGAAGCATCTTACCCATTCTCAAATCAAAATTGAGGTTGTGCCACCTAGGGTTGAAGAAAATGACAGTATTCTTCTGCTGGTTTATAATCTGCCAGAGAACCTACAAGGCTTTGTCTGGCACAAAGGAGTATTTCCACATGACCGTTTTAAGATAGCCAGCCATTCATTCCTCACAAATTCAACCATGCTGGGACATTCATACTATGACAGACTGACAATATGCAATGATGGATCCCTGCTGCTCTCGAAAGTCACACAGGAAGATTCAGGGCTTTACAGCCTACGAACCATACCTGTGGATTGGATATCACAATCTGCCATTTTCTACCTCCAAGTACACAGTAAGTGACTCTTTGTGACTCCTTGTTGATAATGGGGTTTATTCTTCTCTGTATACCTAAGACTGAGGTTTGTACTATACCTTCCTCCCCTCTGGACTAAGTACTCTCACTTGGATTTGGGCATTTAGTAAAAGGCACACATCATGTGGGCAAACTGAAATACATCAGAAGCCTTGACCTGACTAGGACCTGCAGATAGGGGTATGGTATCTCAGTTCAAGGATGTTATCCTCAGCTCAGACTCTCTGGGATATCACACTGAACATAGCCTTAAGAAAGCTTCCTGATATTGTTTGAATTTGACTACTTGCTAAGGCAGACTGGAAGCGATGTGTCATTCTGCATCCAAGTCTTGGAGCATGTGCACAACCAACTATCTGTCGTGACAAGCATAATTAATCAAGGTCATTCAGGTATCTGTTTTCCTGAGACTCAGCATGGGCAGAACAGCTGGACAGGTGGCCAAGTAATATACTGACTATCCTGATAGTCATGAAACTTCACAAGAAAATTTGGGTCCCAAAGGGAACATAGGTCTTCTTGGCAATTGCATGTCCTTAGCAGTTCAGCCTAGGAAAGTCGCTTCTTAGGCAAATAATAACATGAACCTCTGATTTTAACAGATCTTCAGTCTCAAGTTTAGGACATTTGGGTTTCATTTATAAACAGGGAAATGAAAAGTTACCAAGTGTACTAATGTAGGGAATCTGAGAGACAGATAAGACACTGGTTGAATGAAGGTTGCACAGCCTATGGGTGGCAGATCAGATGCCCAAGATGACAATGTATAGCCACAGTCCCAACTTATCTACCCTAGGAACCCTTATCAAGTATCTGTGGGTCAGAGGAGTGCTGTGGGTTCAGAAATTTTCACCATAGGCATCAGTGTCTCACAAAGAGAGTCTGGACCAGGCAGTGGAAGCAACAAACTGATAGTCACTTTGGGCTTTGTAATAAAGATTTTGAATTCCAAGCCCTCCTCCAGCCTAATTCTCCTACACCAATACTCTGGGCTTCAGATCATAGATTTCCAAGTCTGTTGGTTCACTCCTCTTGAAGTATAGGGAGAAGGTTTTGCCTCATCTCTTCATCAAGATCCTGCAAGTCATGGGGTCTACTGTGCAGCTCACTCAATACTTTTATGATGAAGGAAGAAAGAAATTAGTAATGAATGGACAAATGGGTGGTTTGTAAGTTGGTATATGAATGGATCGTAGAGGTAGATGAATGGGTTAATGAATGGATGTCTTAAAACCCTTCCAGAGATTAAAATTTACATGTAGAGTCCTAGTATGTCTGACAGCACTTACTCCTTACTCATCCAGGAGGCTATGATCTTTGCCCGATCTCTCTTATCTATCCTCATCCACCTGTAAAGACAGGTGCAAAAGCATACTAGAGCGAAAGACAAGTATATGAGCATCCTAGGGATGCTGCTATATATAGTATTTCTCAGAGAGACACTCCGCATGTAGTCATTTAGATCTTGCTTTTTGGAGTCTTGGAAGTCATTTTAACTCCCATTGTTACTGTCGTTCATATTTCTGCTATAGTTACTCCTTTCCTGCCATTCATCCCCTGTTCCTTCATTCAGGAATGTATGTTCCTGCACTGCCCAGTTCACCAACCCATTTACATTCCCTTCTCAATGACTCCTTTCCTGGTTCCTGGTACAGAAATCAGAAGAAAACCTTCCTCTTAGGCTCCATAATGTGCCCACACCCTATACAATACTCTCTCTCTCTCTCTCTCTCTCTCTCTCTCTCTCTCTCACACACACACACACACACACACACACACACACACAGACTGTCAAGGAGTCCCTCTTGTGTTTCTGTCCATGTACCTTTGCATCTGTGTTGTTGGTATGTGTAGTAAGCCAAGAGAGAGAAACACATCTTACAACTCTATATTGACTTCACAGAAGCTAAAGGAAGGACAAGGCTGCTAGCCCCAAACTCTTGCTTGTTTCCTCCTTTTCACTTTTGATGTCATCTCCCTCATAGCATGGCTCACCATCTTTCTGTGACTTCCCAAGAAAGAAGTGACACAATCAGTGCTGTCTAATGGCTTTATCATATGTACCTACATCTCATATTGTCTCACTGACTCAAGGTAATTTCTATAATCCAGTGACACAATCTAAAACTCCAGACATGATTAGTTCCATTAGACTGTATATTCTGGAAGCATTTGATGCAACTTGTTTTGTGATTCCTGGGTTTTAGGAAGAAGAAGAAAGAAAGCACCTCTTACTCTGTGGTTGGCCCTGTCCCTTTGTGCCTCACTAGAAGGGACAGATTTCTTCCAAACAGGCTCTAACCATGATGTTTGACACTTATGCAAATTCTGGGCTGTTTCTACTGTGTTTATTTTACAAAGTACAGAAAGCTTACACTTAATGCACACTCTGACCAGTGTTGTCCCCAACAGGTCTTACTTAGGTCACCCACTCTTCACCAGCTTCAAGCTAATTTGTAATGTTTAAATTTAATCAAAATTGTACCCCACAGCATTCAGAGATTGATCTAAGGCCTTTCTGTGCTCTTAAAAAATAATCCTTGCAGAAATTCGTCTTATATCCTGGCTGTACCTAATAATTTTTACATATTATAGCCCACTTTGCAGAAAGATATTTTAAGATCTATTTGTATCTCTCAGGCCTTTAGATGACTGAAATTCCCTTCACAAAAGACAATCTCCCTAGGGGTTTCATGATGAGAGAAGGAAGAGGCCCTAGCCAAAGTGGAACTTTTTCTTTGGAAAGAGATTTCACCTTACCACACCAGAGTATGGGATGGGATTAAACCCAGACAACGATGAGGTAGGGTGTGTGGATTTATACCTTTGTAGGGATTGCTTATATGTACTTATTGGTTTTCTATTTAATTGTTCATCTCAATTCAGAACAGAGAAGATGGGCTTCAGGCAATCAAAGACTAGCAAGTCAACAACGGATGTCGAAGAATCAAATACAGAAGTTGGACATGTGTTTTTCATCTTCTTACTTTACTCTCTATTACAATTAAATAGCTTTTTGCTTACCAGTATTCTTTTAGTTCTTTTGGTTGCCTTATTAAGGATAGGTGGCTGATCCCAGCTTGAGACTCATGATTAGAACCCAATCAAGTTCAGTAACAACATGGAGAAATTTCCTGCAACAAATTCCTATTGGTAGAAATAGCTATTTCTCCAAGGACCCATAATGAGATGGTGTCCCCAGTGTGAAGGATCCCCCAATGTATCACTGTTTGAGGATCCTGAATTCTGCAGGGCTGACATGTAGTTAAGACACCGATGTTCCAAGTTGGATTTCTGCTAATTAGTGTTTGTTCTTGACTGACTATCTAGCCTTCAAGCCCTGATAACACAATCCTATTCATGACCCATTTTATACACAAGGCTTCCATAGGATTTTAGACATATAAATATGTTCATTTTCAGTGGCATATAGATTTTCTTCAGTGATACTCTCTCTTTATTGAACTCTCAAAACTTAATTCTGTATTGATTCCTTAATTTATTTACATTTTGTGCTTTCCTGCAATTAGCTAATCTGTATTCCTTTTGATTTGTTTGAATATTTTACACTTTCCTTATTTTTTGATAGCCCCTCTCTCTATTTATACACACACACACACACACACACACACACACACACACACACACACACCTTGGGGTCTCTGGGAATTCACTACACTGTCTTTGAAATTACAGAAATCTGGTTACCTCTGCCTCCCTAGTGCTGGAGGGAAGGGCAAAGCCTTAAAGAGCTTGCACCACTTTGCCCAGCTCCCTTTGATAACTTTGTGTTGGATTGTGTCTACTCCCCATTTGTTGGAAGCCATTACTTTGGGATAGGTGATTCTGGGAGGAGTCATTACTTTGGTTTTCACGTTACTTGTTAATTAAATTCTTTTTTGATTTTTTCACTTATTATTGAGAACTTTACACCTTTGCACCATGATATGTGATCTTACATATCTCAATTTTCCTTAGAAATATCTTTTTGTATCTCACTATTATATGCCTTTTCCAACTAAATGCCTTCCCACTAACACTTCCATCAAAAGAAGGAAGATAAAGGACTTCTTCATTATGAAAAAGATATTATCTTATCCTTATGATTTTGGTGGGAAAGTTTCTTGTTGTAGAAATGACCACAAATTTAATCCCTAGCATGCCCCTAACAGTATAATACTATCTGTTTCCTGATGGTATTGTTTTGAGTCCCTGCATGCTTCCATAAGCTCCCAGGAGCCTCTTAAACGAGCCTCTTACGGTACTCTGTGATCCTTTGGGATGTTAGGTCATAGTTGCTGGCTGTGGTTGGCCATCACAGATCATGCTTTGAGTATTGATCTCACTTAACATGGAGATTTTTGTTTGGTAACCTTGTATCCTAGACCCTGGTGGAATTTATTATCTTTATAATGTTTCTCGGTGATAGGAGCTGGACAAGTCTAGGAGAGTCCTCTTCCAGCACTAACCGTATTTCCATTTTTGTACTTCCTGCCTTAGACTCACAGCCATGCAGAGCCAGCTTACCTCTTGTATTCTTTCTTTAATTCTTTAGACTTTGGGGAGGTTTCTTTGTGTAGCACTGGCTATTCTAGAACTTGCTGTGAGACCAGGCTGGCTTTGAACTCAGAGATCTCCTTGACTCTGCCTTCTAAATGCCCATGTTAAAAACATTCATAACCAGTGCCTGTCTGTCCTTTATACATTTTATTTTATGTGTATACATGTTAAAGAAAATGATCTTATAGATAGACAGGTCATAAGTCTGATGGAAAAACCTAGTATTATTTCACTAAATGAACATAGTATTAAACCAACTTCAAATGATTTGTCATTATAACCATAGATCAATGTATGAATCCCATTTAAGTTCTAACCAGGTGTGACCCTTCTTAGCTTCTAGGATAAGACAAGAGCTGACATGTTCAGGGTACTTCGGCCATAGTGAGATTAATGCATCTCTCAACCCTCATCTTTCTGCAGTAAATGGTGATTAACACAGAGACCCATACCTGGCCAATGTGTTAAAAATAAGAGACTCTGGAATGATCAGTCTAAATGGGACACCAAAATCATGACCTTCCTCCCAAGGCTGAGGGCATGTTGCCAAAGAGGGAATGGATAGATTCTATGAGACATAGATGATGGATGTCTATCGCAAAATGATGTTGTCTAGACAAAACTACAAAATGGCACTTATGAACTTAGAGTGGTTTTGAGTTTCACTTGCATAAGACTCATGGAAATTCAAGCCAGACAAAATTCCAGCATGAAGAAAGTATGGGTTTCGTAAATATGAAGTCCTACCACAAGTTGAGGATTTACTGATAAATGATAGATTCAGGGAGAAGAATAGGTTTTATTTAAGGGTGTGATACATTGACCATGTTTCAGTGGAAGGTCCCATATCCAAGAATACGTGGGTAGCAGTTTGAACCTGATGAATTTAAAGTAATGAGGACAAACTTGAGTGGACTTGAAGAAAGGATGGGTCTTGAAGGCATGGTAGGTATTGAATACAAAGTAAAACTCAAAATACTTAAAGAAATAATAAGAATATTCTCTATGTTCTGAAATAAAAATTATGCCTGTATCCCAAAGGCAGCTGTGATTCTAATGTAGTTTTGTCATTTTCAATATGTTTATAAGTTTGTATAGAGCATGACAATTTTTCCTGGTATGGATAAAGTCACTTTGATGTGCCAAACACAAAATTATTTCTCATAGATGCTTATATTTCATTTTATAAAAATATAATTTAGTGTATCACTTGTCTATTGATTTAAATAGCTCCTGGTTTATCACTATTGCTCTAAAATACTAATTTACACACTGTAAGGCACATACACGAGCATACACACAGCCACAAAAATGAGGACATGGCATAAAGTCACAATATAAGTATAATTGGAAAAAATTAAAGCAACATACTTTCTGGTTTTGGTAACTTTAGAAATGTAATATAATGGTTTTAGTAAGGCAGAGGGAAATGGAGAGCAGGGTGATGAGTGAGAGCCATGTTTGCCATGCTCTAGCTGGCCAGAGTCCCAGGAAATTGTGACACACCTCTGAAGTATCTGTGAGGACATTTCAGTAGGTAATTAATTGAGAGGATAGACCATGAACGTCATTATGACATGGGGCAAGGATTCAGCCAGAATAAGAATGTGGTAGTTATGCCCTACATAGACTCATGTGTTTGAATGCAAGGCTCATAGGTAGTGGCACTATTGGGAGGTGTGCCTTGTTGGAAAAAGTGTGTCACTGTGGAGGCAGGTTTGAGCTCTCGTATATGTTCAAACTGTTCTCAGGGTGACAGTCTCTTCCTGCTGTCTATAGATCAACTTTAGAACTCTCAGTTCCTTCCTTAGCACCATGTCTGCCTGCATGCTGCCATGATTCCCATCATGAGAATCATAAACTTTTGGAACTGCAAGCAAGTCCCAGTGAAGTGTTTTTCCTTTATAAAAGTTGCCATGGTCATGGTATCCTTTCACAGTAGTGAAACCTGAATTAAGACAAAGAGAAGAAGGAGAAAGCTAAAGGAAGGCATCAGTTTCATGACTCGATTTGTAGGCAGTCATTTCCTGGCTTTTACCTCATTTTTGTCAGTATATCAAGAGCCATGATTCTTAGGAGACCTAGGGTGCCTATTCTCACTGTTCCTGTTCAACAAGTAAACTTGGATTAAAATTCACTTTAGTAAACAAAACATATATTCAAAAACAGTGGCCACACATACACATCAATCAGTTCTCATAACTAACACCTTAGTCTTCTTCTAGTACCCTCATCTAAGAGAACACATTTCCTATAGTTTTTTGTTTGTTTGTTTTGCTGTGAAGAGACAATGTGACCATGGTAAAGCATATAAGTAAATACATTTAACTGAGCGTGCCTTATTGATTGAGAGTTTTAGTCCATTATCCTCATGGGAGGAAGCATGGAAGCATGTAGGCATACATGGTGCTGGAGAAAGAGATTCTTCATCTTAATCTGTAGGCAGAAAGGAGAGATTGTCACACTGGGTACAGCTTGAGCATATATGAAACCTCCACAGTGACATATTATCTCCAACAAGGCCACACCTATTCCAACAAGGCCACATCTCTCAATAATGCCACTTTCTGTGGACCAAGTATTCAAACACATGAGTCTATGGAAGCCATTTTTATTCAAACAAGTATGACATATTTGAGTGTTCTGACATGGGTTGTTACATGAGTGACTGTCTTATCCATGCAATAATATACCATGGCCAACACAACTTAGAAAGT
Organism: Montemys delectorum; assembly: GCA_019843815.1. Taxonomy (NCBI): domain Eukaryota; kingdom Metazoa; phylum Chordata; class Mammalia; order Rodentia; family Muridae; genus Montemys; species Montemys delectorum. Next base: position 5,087 of record JADRCD010160340.1, on the reverse strand, counting down.
AAAGTATTTATTTGGGTTCCTGAGGGTTAGAGTTCATATTGGTGGAGTGAAGTCATGTCAACAGGAAAAACTCACATCACAAACTTCAACGAGAGGGTAGAAAACACACAAGGAATAAATAGCATAAGTTTCTGGAACTTTGAAGCCCACCCCCAGTGACAACCTTGTCTAAGACCACACCCCCTAACCCTTTCCAAACTGTTTACTGTTTACTGTTATCCTGGGGGCTCTGGACATTATTCTCACTAGTCAACCAAAAAATCACAATAGTGTAAATGATTACAGCAATAATCATACTAATAAAGACTTTAAAAGCACTCTCCTTGGTTACTGCCAATTCTAGAGACTGTTATTAGTACAATATCCGCTGCCTCAACTGGCTCTCCAATGAGTTTATCTTAATTGAACAATGGCCTCTTTTAGGGAGAAACATAAAGTACTCACACAGTTTGTAAAACAAACAAATGAAGAAACAGGAAACATTTCCCACTTCATCATATCCACCCTTTCCATAGTCCATGGAAGATCCTCGTGTTTGCTTTATAGGTTGCTACATGGTTTAAAGGCAATTAAAACCATGTGGGTTTGGGGATCACCCAAAGGGGGATACCACTCATCTCCACCATTCCTGCCAATGTCCCTCTCTTACCAATAGACATTTAAAGACTACTTCTTCTCTATCCCTCTCCACTTGTAGGATTGGTTGTGGTTCTCCCTGCCCTTGTGGATTGTTAGTCAATATGGTCCACACAGGCAAAAGGAGCAAAGATAATGAATGGGGGGTTTCATTATGGTGAATGATCACACTGGGGCCAGCTGTGGGTAATCAGATAAAGTTTACTTGGGGTAATTCAAGGCTCACATAATTTGGGAGACTGGGAGTAGGAACATCCAGGATGGGCAAAGGTCATTGGTTGAAGGCTTAGGATACAGAAATACTTCATTATTACGGGGAAGCATTTCAGGAATCTCAGGTACTTGCTGAACACATTCTTATCAGATGAAAGCCTATCTCAGACAGCCCCTCTCAAGCCCACCCTTTTCATCTCTCAAACCTTAAATCTCCCCTCACTCCAAAGCTTTCTGAAAAATCTTAATTGGCTTTTTACCATGGCTTTCCCTTCCCACCAGTATCTTAAGCCTATTTTTGATCTCCTAAAGGAACATAAAACCCTGTCTCCCCTCAAACTCTCTCTTGAGGCTTTAGTCATCATTAATGCAGTTATAAATGACAGCACTTGTTAGGTATGGTCTAACAATGCCTGTTCAGCTTCTTATTTTTAACTCCTTCCTATACTTTCACGGGGGAGGTACGACCAGCCCCAAGAACTACTGGAATAGCTCCACAACCCTGGAATGAGGGTGCACCTATGATTCTAACTGAGGTTGATGCACTTGCTATTATGACTAGAACCAGCAAGGATAGAGCCCTGCAAATATTAGAAAAAGAGCTTGATATCCTTGTCACTATTTTTTCTTTCCATCATATTCAGTGTCTACTCAGAAATCACTTCAAGTTTTCTATAAGCCCCTGCTTGTTGAACTTAGGCTGCACATCTCACCAGTAGCAACAGAAGCTGCTCCTGCTGCTCTGGACAGACACACAACATGGATAAAAACATCCATTACAAGCTTGACCAAGCCATGGCCTCCACCTGGAATACCCTTGAATATCTCCAATGGCAGATAATCTCCATTTAAGGGGTTGCCTTACAAAGCAGGAGAGCTCTTAACCTGCTGACAGGTGAGCAGGGAGAAATTTGTGTTGTACTCAGGGAGGAATGCTGTTTCTGTGTTAAAGAATCTGAGCTGGTAGAACAAAACATATAGGTACTTAAGCATCTCAAGAGATATTTCCAAGCCCGCTATGCCCTGGGTACTCAAACCCTCTAGTGGCTTGGCTTCCTCGCATCCTTGACCCCATAGCACCCATTAGGACCTCTTCCTCCTGGCCTCATATTTCATCCAAATTCTAAAACTGTAATTGAGCAGCATTTCCCGTGTTTCTACCAATGGGATTTGTTTCCCTCTCAAACGATTCTCACCCTAGAGGCTGGAGACTCCATTTATAAAGATGACACCTCCACTTTATAAAAGAGAAGGAGGGAGGTGTACAACCATGTAGCTTTGAATCATGGGGAACAAGAACAGGGTTGAAGAATGTCCAAATCCTGGAAAATCTCATCCTGATATGCCCCCATCTTTGCCCAATGTAGGAGGTCATGAAGTCAGATAGAGAGGTTAAACTTCCTTTTTCCTTATAAGGTCATGTCCAGCAGCACCTAGAATTCCACCTTATGTAAGTGAAACATCCCCAGCACCACGGCCCCAGACAATGATGTATAGTCACTCAGCTAGCCCTTATTCACTTGTCAGAAGCCTTTTGTCCTCCCATTAAAATCAGCTCTCTCAAGGAAGTAGCCTAGCAAGAGTCTGTTCTCACTGTGCTCTCTTCTTTCTGAGGTCGCTTGGCTCCAGGGCCATCATGCCTCACTTCTCTTTCCAACATCCACAAGTTGGGACCATTGTGCAGCTAAGTGTGTGGAGCCTGAATGGCCAGTAACCTCTTCTGGCCTCTGAGAATACTGCATGCAGGAGTCCTAAAGGGATGCAAAACACCCAAACAATGAAAAACAAAAAGGAAAGGACAGGCCAGAATGATCATTAACTCTTTCAGGAGGGGATGCCTTACATCTGGCTCTCCCAGTTGAACAACTTGACCCAACTAATTGTGGTTGCTTGGATAAGGTCAAGAAATTGTGCCAATCTGTAATACATTCATTTTTTTTCCTGTACAATCTGTAAAATTTCTACATGTGTGGAAACATCCTGAAAGGAGAGTGAGCCAACAAATAAAAGGCTTTTTCATTAGTCGGGGTCATGTACACATGCATGCACACATGAACACACACATGCACGACACCCCCTGCCCACAATTGGACTCATAGATTTAAAATGATGAAGCTAAACTTGGGGGAGTATGAGGGAAAGGAGGCAGCTTACTGGCTTAACATAAAAATGTACATTGCAGAACAGAAGCTGGCTGGCTGGGGTAAGCACAAATGCTACTGAACTACTGAAACACAGGTAGGGTGGGTTTGGCTTGCCCTGGTGGGCCTCACTGTGAAGAAAGAACTGATGACAGAGAGATGGGAGTGGTGGAGGAGCAGACTAGTGTGTGTGCTATGGAGAGAGGTAGAGCTGGTGATGAGACATCAGTGAGGGTATGAGACAGGGGCCTGAGGTCAATGGTGGGTCAAGTCATTGTCCAGTGGAGTTGATATGATGATGCTCAGGTCCTATCAACTCAGACCCTGAACAGGGTGTCAGGATATGAGATCACCCTAGATCTTGGCAATACATGATGCCTGGGATGAAGAAAGGCCCACTTTCCAGATTAAACCTCCTCAAAGGACCACTGTGCCCCATGATACTTCTGAGACGCATGTGTGGGTCAGTGGCCCTTATGTGGCTGAGGTTAGCGTTTATAACCAAGAACCATGCTGCCTCTAGAGACCACACTGGTGTGTGTGACCTACAGTACTATCTGAGACAATTGTGTCGATCAGGTCTGGGCTCCTGCCAAGGACTATGTCTCTGTCAATGGTCATAATGTAGATGGACCTGTGTGGATCTGATGATCATGGCCTGAGCTACCACAGAAGGACATACAGATATACATCTGCATGATCTGTGCTGCAGCCTGAAACTGTGTTGATGTCCAGGGGCAATGCTGCTACAAGAAGCCACATAGATGTGGATGGTATACATTGCCACCTGAGACCATTGGGGTCTGTGCTATATCAATGGGCCATGTCTGGGTCTGTGGTCTTACTACAGCCAAGTTCATATTAATATTCATGGCCTGTGCTACCACCAAAGACTATGTGGGTATCCATGGTTTATGCTGCAGTTGAAAACCATGTTGATGTGTATAAGCAATGATTCCACCAGAGGCCACATTAATGTAGATAGCCTAGTCTGCCACCTGGGTCCATGGTGCTGTCCAAGCCAATGCTGCTACTGAGGGTCATATCTGTGTCTGTGGTCCTTTGCATCCAGGGCTATGTCCTGTCCTGTACCTCAAACAATGGCCCCATGGATGTCCATGGCCTATACTGCAGCCAGAAGCCAAGTTCTATTCACAAGCCATGCTACAACTGGGGACTCTACTAATCTTAGTGCCCTGCACTGCCACACAAGGCCACGGTGATATATGTGTGCTGTTTCAGAGAACCATCCCTGGGTTCATGCTCTTATGGCAGCCAGGTCTGGGTTGGTGTCCATGGCCCAGGTTGCCACTGAATGCAATGCAGATTTATGTGGTTTATGCTGCAGCCAAAAGCCATGTTAACATCTGTGACCTCAGATGCAAAGGAGGGCTTTATCTGGCCCTGTGGTCCTACTGCAACTGGGAGCCCTGTGGGCAGTCTGTGCTGGCCAGAACCCATGTAGAAGCCCATAACCCATGCTCCTGTGGTTTGTAAAGAGCAAACAAGCTTCTTTCAGAGTGATATTGCTGACTGCAGAGGCATTCATCTTGGGAAAGAGGGACATAGAAGACTCTTGTAACCACTCCTACCCCTCAACCCGTGCCCCCCAAAAAACAAAGATGTACCAGACTAGACAGAAAGCCATTGGAGATAACTCTTAAAAGCTGTATGAGGATGGTGTGATATTGCCCTCCACAGAAGAGAAATGAAGCAAGGATGAGGGCGTGGAGGAGTCAGTTTCATTTAGGGGGGAAGGCTACCGACAGTTTGACCATGCTCCAGTAAAAATATGGATAACACAAACTAGAATTTTTCTGGGGTTGAGGAGCAAACAATTTGGAGGATGGACTGGGAAGTGAATGTGATGGAGTATATGATGTAAAATCAATCCTCAAAAAATCAATAGAAATACTATGTTTTTTTAAAAATGTACAAAGTTGATCAACCTGAGCTTCTTCAAAAAAGGAGTCAGACACCACTCTTTGGCTTTCAGCAGAAATTCCAGACAGGAAGCCACAGTGCTGTCCAGGGCTGTGATTCAATTAAAGATGTGTGTGTGTGTGTGTGTGTGTGTGTGTGTGTGTGTGTGTGTGT